>OMLC01039820.1:0-10309 GCA_900302585.1 Regalecus glesne
AGAAAGTGCAGATGAAATGTGGAAAGCATGGCGCTACATGACTTCCAAACAGAATGTGGTATCTAAATCCAGATGAGATCTGTGTGACTGAATGCCTGTGCAAGTGCATCTATAGTATGTGTATGTGCCTGTATCTGTAGTGCCAAAAGCATATACATATAATAAATATGCACGTGTATTTATTTGTGTAAAAGTATATGTAAGGAATGCAGCCACAGCCCCTCTACTCCTTGTATTAACAAGACCCCTGGGGGGATGTCCGACTGTGCTGCCCTAGTGGCTTAGGAGCCCAGATGTGGTGCTTTGGTGAAATCTTACTTTTTTTTCAACCTCCTGTCCTTTTCAGCCTGAGTCCCCAACTTGCCCACCCCCATGTCCTGTCCCGCCGCATCTGCATCCGTCATTGCTGGAAAAGAGGAGAAACAGGAAACTTCAAGGCCCAACAATGACATGGGTTGACAGAAGTCCTATGAAATTGCAGTATATGAATTGATCTGACTTTGGGGATGTTGTATCATGTCATTAAGGATTTAGCATTAGTACCTGTTGGAATATGTATGCAATAAAAGAGACTTTTAGATAAGGATGACCACTGTGACAGCTTATACTCCCAAGTCAGTTGTTAAAACCACAGGAGAGTGTCCCTCGGTCTATATGAAACACTTCTCAAATAAGTTAGGAACCAGTGTTGACCAAGCAGTGCAGCACCAACCTTGTGGATCTATCATAACATGTCTGTGTGCCATGTGTGCCATTCTTCCCTTCTCTTTCTTGCCAAACAAGCGACCGATAGAGGACTTAATGCCTTTCTTCTTTGGCTGTTTGTGAAGAGAGTCCTGGCTGCTGCCGATACTGCTGCTCAGGGCGCTGGCCTCCGCTTCCAGAGAGGCAGCGATCCTGAAGACCACACACACACACACACACACACACACACACACACACACACACAAAACAACAACAGGCATGGGTGTGCAAAGCATATTAACATGCTTTGAACATGTTTCACTCATATGAAAAGATGGGTTTGATGATGTCACATTTGAGGATGAAATGACTTCTAGAATCTGAAATGTATAAACAATGAGTTTATAATCAATTGACATAATGTATAAGTCTATCAACGTGGCATTATCTGAACTTTCCAGGCACTTTGTAGTACTGTGGGGAAAATAAAACTGTTGAATTGGATCATCTGGATTCAGCATTTATCGAGAGAGGTTTCATCACTCATACAGGTGACATCATCAGTCTGAGATGTCCAGAGGAACTGATTCAACTTTTTTTGTGATTTCCTTGCTTGGGCTGTTGAGCATACATGAAGACATTGCAAGAAAAAAGACTTTCTAAGTCCCACTTAGGTTGGCACACGTATGTTAGAATTGATATCCACACACGACGGAAACCAAATGGTTAGCTGGCTAATAAGACTAATCAGGACCCTCAGAAGAAGAAATGACAAGCTGCTTTTGAACTGATGGACCAAGTTTAAAACATCAATATAAAAATATGGGGGGCCTGAAGATAGGGCAAACGTGTCAAAGCACAGATTCAGATGACTTTAGATTAGGGGTTTTCCCGTGGTGTGTGTGCACGTGTGCACTTACCCTCGTGCGTCGTTGTGCGAGGAGGCTGGCAGTGTGTGCGTCATGCGGACGGTGCGTGGTGTTGGAGGAGGAGATGTCTCACACTTTATGGTGGCCTTGTCCTCACGTCCGTCCTCGTCGACCGCTGCTATCTGAGGGGAGCCCGTGAAGGAGGATATTAGTGGGGAACGGGTTAGCTTGTAAATAAGTTATCATTCCTCTGAAAGTACAAATCTGCCTGGGATGTCATGACAGTAACCATTGACATTGGTGAGTGTCTCGGTATCCATCCTGAATGCAGAGACAGACGAGCCGTGTGTTAAACTTTTAACCCTACCTTTCTCCTGTGTTTCCTCAGATCACTGGGCTGCAAAGGGAAGGAGAGAACAAAAAGGGACAACAGACTCATTGTCATCACTTGGTTAAGATATAGAAAAACACAGCAGTCATGGTGAATAAAAGACCATTGGCTATTTCCTATCCATGTCATGCATCATTAGGTGCTCATTATTCCCTGTGCCAGACGACCGATGCAGAGATCGATAAGGAAGGAAAAAGAGGGATCGGTGAGCAAAATGATTCAAGGCACCACAAGTCATTTGACAGATCAATAAAATCAAACACTGATTCCTTTAAAAGCTCCCGGGTAAAGCAGACATTCATAAGGACAACTGGCCTCAGGTCAATAGACTGAGCGATAAATGGTTAAAATCATTATTGGGTAGTGAATGAGTAGGCCAACTACATCCACCATCACTGGGTCAAGATTACATAAGTAATTCAGGAAATGAGAATGTTTCTCTGTCTTCAGGTCAATGTGAGAGTCTTTACTATGACAACCGATACAGAAGCTCCGAGTGGAAACTTTACAAAGTAGCAGCCTAACCAGGAACATTAGCAGAGTAGCCATCTTGAACATATGACACACCTAACAAGCAACAATGACATCAGTGTCATTAAATATCCATTTTAAGTACTTGGATCTCTCTCTACCTGCTCATTGGGAGAGATGCTTCTTGAACTTGTCCATGAACACACACACACACACACACAATAGTATACTTAGACGCTAGTCAAACCCTGCTCTGCGAGGCACTGGCAGTAGACCCCCTGGCAACCATAGCATATCTTAATCTTAGGTCAGAAAATCCAAGATTCTATCTTGATCTGGAAAAATCCCATCCCCAGTCTGTGTATATGTGTGCAGTACAGTAATCTACCAGTGTCATGACGCCCATGCGCTCCATGTCCCGGGCAGGGCTGCGAGGGTCTAGCTTGGGAGTGGAGTGTCCACTGGGTGGTGAGGAGGAGGCCAGTGAGGAGGCAGTGGCTGAGGCAGTGATGGAGGCTCCGTGGTGCATTCGGGCCAGATTCAGGCCTTCCAGGCTGACGCTGGCCACACGGTTCTCAATCTCCTCTGCTCTCAGCTCTGTTGATTCCTTCTCCTCCTGTATCAGCCTGGGGAGAGGAAGAAAGAGGAGGAGAAGAGACAGAAAAGTCAGTGTAGGGATGCAGTAGGTCTGCTTTCTCAGCTTACACAATTGTGAACCTGAATTGATCTCCTAATAATGATGGCCATCAGTTCAGATGAAATAGCTATGAAATATGAACACATCTGCTGTGGTCGTGAATCGCTATGACAACTTGTGGAGCAAACTGATGAGACAACTAGATCCTCACAGCGTGTCACAGAAATGTGCTTCATCACTTTCAGTCCAATACGATCTTATTCAATGGACTTGAGAAATTTTTTCACACATTTGAATAACAAATTCACCCTGATGCACATGAAGCAAAATAAAGTCAGTTCAGTAGCTATAACCACATCCAGGGTCTAATTCCTTGATAAATAGATGAGAGATCAATATGCAGGTCTCATGATCATCATTTGCCATCAGAATTGAATGTGCTAAATCATCAGTTAACCAAAGCCTTGGCTGTCAGAAATCTAGCTGGGCTGATACCTTCTCGGCAGCTGGAATTCTGAATGAACAAAAGTGACCAAAAAGCACATCAATGACTCTCTAAAGAATATACTAACCACGTCTGACGCGGGGTTAATAAATGCTAATCAGATTGTGACAATAGTAGCATTAAAATTGACGTGGCAGACCATATTTTCTGAAAGCCCTCATACATACATAAATGAGAGGTCCATTTTTTTACTTGTCATTAGTCCCCATGTTGTGGGGGTGGACATGGACTTAGATGGAGCATGGGGGGATTAAAGCCAGATGGCCTTCCTGACACTCTACGATGGATTATTGTCAGGAGTGGGGACCCATAGACAAGCAGGCAATTGACTCTTTAAGCTGCAAGATTTAGAAGTGAAAGGAGTTATTCATAGGAATTAAAGACCAAGGTATGATGAGTGCATTGTTTTCTGTATTATCTTTTCTAGAATTCTGTTGAAAGGAGAAAGTAGCATAGGAAGCCTCAGCTTCCAATTTTTGTGCTAAAAACATGACGATTATCTAATACAATAACATGATCAGATTAAGGAAATTTGCACAGTTGATTAAAAAAACACAAAATAATTGAAAACAAATGGAAAAAAAAAACACACATGGTGGAGCAGCTGCACAGGTTGCTGACCTGGATGGGACCATGAGGTTCATGCACATTAACAAAAGCAAAACACTGTACTCCTAGAGGAGCTGAACAGATAAGAACATGCGGGAGGAAGGAGGTATTATGGCTGATCATGTGACACTTTATTTGTAGGTCTAACTCTATCCCTTTAGCCATGCATCTACACAATGTACCGTATCTCCTTATTGATAGCATCCAGTTGCTCCTGCAGCATCATGGCGAGGGTCTGCGCGTCAGAGTGACCACTGGGGGACAGGAGGTCCATAGAGCTAAACAACGTTTCGCGGTCGTCATCGTCAATGTCCGACATCTCTGTGTCACTTTCGAATGGGTGGCCACCGAGCACTCCCAACTGCTGTGAGCGCCATTCATGTTCCCCG
This sequence comes from Regalecus glesne, assembly GCA_900302585.1. Classification (NCBI taxonomy): domain Eukaryota; kingdom Metazoa; phylum Chordata; class Actinopteri; order Lampriformes; family Regalecidae; genus Regalecus; species Regalecus glesne. The sequence goes on from OMLC01039820.1 coordinate 4,556, forward strand.
AGAGATTTTGCCTTCAGAAATACAGGGAGAGGGAGAGAGAGTGTGAGTGAGAGAGATTCTAATTGAAATAGGGAGAGACAGAGAGAAAGACATATTTCATAAGAAGAGCTAGAAACAAAGTCTCCTACTTTGGTCTCACGTAGGCCCATGCGGCCCCTCCTTGGCCGGCGGATGACCTTGGTCGATCGGTAGTGGTCCGACTGGGTCTCGGCTAAGGAGCCCAAAGAGAAGCGCAGCTCTGCTGATGTGTCCAGATGAGATCTGCACTCAGACAGACATGGGAGGGGAAAGAAACCATCAGTCAGTAACAGCCAAAGTCTTCCACTTCGCATGGCTTGACTGTTTAAAAATGTCCTTTATTTCTAAATTATTGAAGAGGGATAATATTTAGCTTCATTTTCTACCATACAACATAACTGTGGATCACTGTAGCTCAAATCTTGCAAAGGGAATTTCATTAAGCTGTGAAGCGGATTAGACAAGATGAGATGCAACAGAAGATGTGCATGGTTGCCCACTGTTATTGTGACATTGAACCAATGAAGGCTAGTTATTTATTTACTTCTGCTGTGTTGCTATTAGCCACAGGGATGCCAGGCGAGGCAGGATGGAGCTTGTTACACAGGCCTCTACAGTAGCAAATTGTTCCTAATGCCAGTAGAAGGGATTAGGATGCCTCCTGTCAAGACAGGATCATCTATGTCATATCAAACTTCATCATGCAGTATAAAAAAGGAAGTCGGGGAATACATATAAGATTAGATGTGGGACATTCAGTGGAAAATGTGTTTTTGAAAATCACAAGGGCACTATTGAGTCAGACGAATCAATCAGTAGATTGTCTACTATCATGGAGACTGAATTACATGTCTTTAGCACCTCTAACCCATCTATCCTCCTGTTCTTTATGTGTGTGTGTGTGTGTGTGTGTGTGTATACAAGATTATACATGTGGGTGGATGTCTACATACATGAGCAGCCAACCCACCGTGACAGGGTTGGTTCTGTGAGGGAGCCTGCCCTCATTCTGAATTGGTCCAGCTCTGATCTCAGTTTCTCAATCTCCTCTGCCAGGTGAGTCTGTAGGGGGAAAAAAGGAAATACACATCATATACTCAGAAACCTCATCCCCACTGATGTTACTGTATCCTCTAAGACTGACTACAGTCATATCCATGCTTGATGGTGCAGTGGATTGACATAGCTGAATACCAGCAGGTCCGACAGCGTTTTCCACCCTGGTTATTTAGTTCTTTTCTTTATTTTCTCCCTGAAGCTTGTGAATATTTAGTGGCTGAGATTCATAAAAATATGCCTCCTCATTATTTCTCCATTTAAAAAAACAGCTTAATGAGCTAACTAACATCAGACAGGATTTTGAAGTTGGAAAAAAAGAGCAGCTATTTTTTGATACCAGCAACTTACTTTTTCGTGGAGTGAATCCTCATACTGTTTTCTATAACTCTCAGAGTCTTGGATTAACATATTCTGCAAAAAAACCCAGAAAAGGTCCAGTTTTTGAGAAAATCCAGAGATGTTCCCAGACATTCACCAACTTGGATGGTATCCATGGATGTTATTGATAATGCAACCATATTGAACCTTCTCCTCCAGAGCTGCCATTCTCTCCTTGAGGTGGAGCTGCAGACGCTCATTGGACTCTGTGAGCAGCCGGTCCACCGTATCCGACAGTCGCTTGTTGTGCTCCTCATTCATCTTTTCTCTCTGTCGAGCCTGGATGAGCAACACAATGAAGAATTATGAATTCCCTACCAGACTGTAATCTCCATCAACAAAAGATCAACAAAAACCCATTACCAATTATTACGGAGGACTACCATTTATTTACACTATTGAAATGCAAATATCAGTTAAAATACTTTCCCCGAAATACATGCAGCAGAAGCAGGCTTTGGAGGTGCTCACTTAAACGGAATTGGTTGCAAATTGTCTTTTGCATGGCTTTTTACGAATGGCTGGATCGGTGGAGCGTGTGCAGAGTTCATCAAGTCAAGTAAATGGCGGTAAATAATGTGTGCCACCGATCAAGGCTGCCTCAAGCTGCCATACTCATACAGGAGAAGCTCGTTAGCGTGTAGCCTTGAGTGGCTAAATTACGCCTAGCGCGGACACCGCACCGTGACTCACCCTCAGCAGCTCCTGGTTCTTCTCCTCAAGCTGGCCTTCCAGGTGCCTCATGCGCTCCTCAATGCTACCGTGACGCTCCTCTGCCTAGAGATGTGTTAGCGCATGGAAAAGAGCAAGGGGAAAAGGAGGGCACTGTGACCTGCAGGTCTGATGGTTGAGCGGGTAACAAAAGCAAAGCAGAGGCAATGAGACCCCAGCCAAAGCCTCGACTCCAAACTCAAATAATGATATATATATCGATTTAAGCACAATGAGGGACGGCTGGTTCAAACAAAGAGTGAGTGTGACACATAGGAACATGGAGACAGACAGACAGACGGAAGGAGAGAGAGAGACAGACAGAGCGAGGCCACCAAAGGACAGAATGAAGTAGAGCTGCTCCAGCACTGCCAACTATGAGCTCCAGCCAGATGTGCCATGCAGCTGTTCCATGGCGGTAGAACAACCCGAGCAGGACCCCCAGTAAACACATCCACCACAAAACACTAACAAGGTAAAATGAATGGAATCTGCTGTCTAGTTAGCGGTAGCTGTGATGCCCTGTGGGACTACCTTCCTAAGAATGGAGTTCATGTCTTGGAGTTTAGCTTCCATAACAAAGTGATAATCGTCAGGAGAGGAAGCAGAGCTGGAGTCAGACTATATGTGGCCAAGGGAGAGGAGAGGGACATGTTGAAAAGTCATGAAAGATGACCTGTGCACTCACATAAATACAATAACACAAAGACACCTCGATGGAGGCTATATTGAGGGAGATACGATCATCTGGTGGATTTTGTCAATTTGTCTTGTGTACATGCATGTTTGTGTGAGAGAGAGACAGAGAGAGAGAGAGAGAGAGAGAGAGAGAGACCATGTGTCCTACCTTGGTGAGGGCTGCTATCCTCTGGGCAAGTTCAGCCTCCACCTCGGGCAGTGTCTCAGCCTTCCTCATTGTCTGCTGAAGCTTCTGTTCTGCCAACTCCAGACGCTCCTGCAGCTGCCGATTTTTCTCTTCCATCTGCACACACAAAGACCAATATAAAATTGTCTTTATCAGATAAGTATTATGTGAGCTGCCATGCAGCTAAAGTGCCACACCAGCGCTAAATCAAATTGTCACCAAGTGACTTTTATTTCCCCTCCGTACCATAAAACAGCTTAATGGTTTCCCTTGGCTTCAGATCAGTTTTAATCTTTGCCTTTTTTGGGGGGACTGCTTGGCAGCCTTCAGCAGCAGTGACAGATGCTCTGCTCCCCAATGCATTGGCTCTGGCGGCTCAATATGCAATCATTAGACTGGAGTGCACCAGGGCTGTGTTGCGGCCTGTCTGTACATCCATTTTCAAAAGGTCCATTTTGCGTTTCATGATTAGTCCCCAACGTAGTGCTCTGTTGATTCCTCTCCATCCTCAACCAGCTCTTGCCGGAGCTTAACCTCTGTTTACTGTAATGTAAATGGTAAATGGACTTGTTCTTATACAGCACTTTTCTAGTCTAGTGACCACTCAAAGTGCTTTACAATGAATGCCTCACATGTAACCTGTGAAGTTTCTGCTCAGTAAAACCTACTTCTCTTTTTCTACCCGAGACTCCATTTTTGACCGGACTGAGTCAGGAGAAGTTGCTTTATCTGGATATAATTGTTTTACTTTCCCTCCTTTTACCGCCCGTCTGTACGTCCATTTTTAAAAGGTCTGTTTTTACATGTCTTGATTAGTCTCCACGTTGTGGGGGTGGATGTGGACCAAGATAGAGCATGAGGGATTAAGGACCAATGTACTTCCTGATGTTCCGCAGTGGGATCAAACCAGCAACGTCTAGCTCGTCATTTCCATTTCATTTACCGCATTGCCAACTACCACACAGCCCCCATGCTGTGTGGTGCTGAAAATAATCTCTGTCTGTCTTGATCCACGCTTGATGTATTTGTGCGTGTGCATGATAGAAGCACACTGAGGGCACCTCCAAAGTGCAAGTATTTCTGCAATGCTGCCAAAAGAAAAATGAAGAAAACTAAGAGCAGAGAGCACAAGTCAGGATTTAGATGTGTGTCATGTACTGGTTGACTGCAAATGAAGGACAGATATTCTTTAACAAGTCACAACCCCACCCCCCTTCTCAGGATATCATAATAAGTAGTTGAAAGCCCATCAAGCATAATCAAATACATCCAGTCATTCTGGCGGTTTCATTTAATGCACCTTGGAAATTGCATTTCTGTGCATTGCAAAATATTATGTTTGTGTCTCAGTGTAACTGGTAAATCTGGAGGAATGGCAGATAACATGTGTGTATAATGATGTTAGTTTCTTTCATGTTGCTGGTGTAGATACACACACACACACACACCTCACAGCAAAAGTATCTCACACTATGCATCGAATGAGCTTTGTGTTCATTTCGGATTTTTTTTTTATCATGTGACTGCTGTTGAGTGTTGTCTGGGTAGTGTTGGTTCTTCTTCCAACACACATGTTGTCAAGAGATGCATCACCTTCATTTCCCATTGACAGTTTAGAAAGACTGACTTGAGGCAAAGTAACGACTGCCTCCATACCTAGGGACCCCTGTTGGCTGGAGCCAGGTCTGCATGCATGCATGTGTTCCATGTATGTTTGTGTGCATGTGTGCTTGAATACGTGTGGGTACACATGGGTGCATTTGATTGATTTTGTTGGTAATAAGGACATTCTTATAAAGCTCTCTTTGAAGGCTGCCTCTACTCATCAAACTGCACTTCAAAACGGTTTTCAAACTCTTTCTCAGGCTCTCCAAGAGGGAGAGCTCTTCCCATTTCATTGGGAAATGATCAAATCATGGTTGCAACGGATCACAAGAATCCTCAATGAGAGCCATCAAAAGAACTAATCTGCACCAACAATTTGATCATACCAAATAATAAGAATGAGTTGAAAGCTGAACAGCCGTACATACTGGCCCAGTGAAACCCTCAAGTAAGTAATTGGCTCTGATCCTATCTGATGCAATATCAGGATGGTTTCTCATTACCATGTTGCTATTTTATGTAACGTCTTACATAGCTAACACAAAGCATAGCTCAATCAACTCCAACTCTGCTGCAGGCTATTGGGAGGATAAACATGATGATATGTTTCAGTGGCTATGCAACAGCAAAAAACAGGCCCAGGGATCCAGGACTCAGCTTATAATGAACAAACAAGTTTATGACGGCTAAAAAGTTGCAAGGGGGGGTTTATAAAGCAGATGGAATCATTGGCTAGGACGAGGAAACTAACATTGAGATAATATTACTTTATATTCAAGCATTAGAGTGATGGCACCCTATTGGTCCGAGAAACTCTACTGAAGTGACAGACCTGTCTGAGGAAAGCCTCTTTATTGGCGAGCTCGTTCTCCAGTTTGTCGCTGATGTCATGAAGAGAGGTGGACTCACGCTGGGCGCTGAGGTAGCGCTTCTCAAGGGTGACGATCCGCTCCTCCATGTCGTCCTTCTGACACATGGCCTGGACGGAGACACACAGAGTCACAACAACAGCAGTTGGAAAATGACAAGAGTTAACCTAGTGAGCCCAGCAGGCTTCTTATTATGTTGGCAGCAGGGAAACAGCGACGGCATTAAAACGAATGCATTTTGAAGGGTGA
>OMLC01039833.1:0-21251 GCA_900302585.1 Regalecus glesne
CAGAAAACACCCTTTAAATAGGCTTAAGGTCTTCACTTCAGTTTTTCCAGAAAATCACAAAAAAAGAGGTGAAGCCGTTCAACTGGATCAGAAGCTTATTCGGAAAATAAACTTCTGATCCAGTTGAACTGATTCACCTCTTTTTTTGTGATCTTCACACCTGGATTATTGAGTATGCATCACTGAACAGGCCCTTACCCATAAAAGGCATTTAACACCTCCTAAAGGTTTTTAAGATTGGCACTTTTTCCTAAATAGAACTAGGCAGTGACCTCTACAGGCCACCCTAGTTGACCTCTTTCAGCTTTTCTTTATGACCTTCTGTGGAAAAGGGTGGAGCTAGACCATGTGGGCTTTTATAGATCAAGGTAGAATCTGTATTTTACTACACAATCCCAGCTCAGCGTATTGTATTGCTTCAAAGTGTACCAGCGATGGTACACACCGGGCATTTTGTCAACAGACTCGTAGAGCTTTATGTAGAGCTTTTCTAGTCTGACCACCACCCTGAGCAGTTTACAAAGGGTGGCCTCGCATCTCCTGACCTCCACGGTGGGATACGCCATCGCAGCTTTGTGCCGTGTTTTCAGAGCTTGGTATTCAACAGTTTCACGTGGCCTTGCATGCCAGTGCTCAACTTGCTATACAGTAAGTCATATGCGACATAATCAGGATTTACCCCAGGAAGGGAATGGTGTAATGTTAGACAGACATGACGTTCATTATTTCATCTACACGGGTGACGAATCAAGAGAGAAATCGCAATATGGATCGACTCACCCCAAAGTGTATAAAATGGCCTCATCCATAGTTAGATTTAACTGGCTGACCCTGTCAGGAGTAGAAACGGAGCATGATGACATACCAGGCAGACACAAGTCAACTCTATACATGAAAAAATATATACATTTTTTTTTTATGTCTGGCTGAAGATTCCAGATTTTCCAGCTTTCCTCTTATGGGAAGAATTCCGTCCTTTATTCCTAGCCAAAGGTTTCAAGGGATGACCATACAGACAGACCTCATGTGTGTTATTTCTCAAACCCTCAGCATCATCTGAAAGTAACTGGCCCTGGTCAGCACTCACTCTGTCGAGACGGCCACTGTGTCATTCTTCTGGTAAAGATCCTCGCTTCTACGAAGAGGATCGAGAGGAACAAGACGTGCACCTTCTGTTACCTTAGTCTCACATTTTAGCATCAGTGGAATGTCATTGCTCTCCTCTCAGACTCACCCTGAGGAGTTGTTCACGTTGGATTCGATCGGGAGGAGATTGTATACAATTGGATCTTGTTGTTCACTACAGGCAGGATGAGAGAAAAGACAACGTGCATTATATGAAGGAGATTTCCAGTTCCCTCATAACAGCGTCAACCACCTCAGTTTAATAAAGTAGTGATGGAACTTTTTACAAAACGCTCTTTTTTCATCACTTCCAGGCAGGAGACTGTGTGTGTGTGTGTGTGTGTGTGTGTGTGTGTGTGTGTGATCGTTTTACCAGAGCTGACGAGTGCTGTGTCGTGACACGCTCACCTGGTGGTGTTCACCGTGGGGACGGGGATTCCAAAGGCACAGCCGAGGAGAAGCAGACTGAAGCAGCACACGGGTCTCATTCTGATGTCTGCGTCAGGGGACAGAAAAAGTAAGCAAGCGTGCTCCTCGATCCTCGATCAACTGGAGAGGGACTCACACCGTAAGGGGCCCTTTTATGAACTAGACGCTGTACCTGGCCAATGTTTCCAAGGTTACCACAGAGGTGGTATTCACTCAGTTGTTGACCACTGAAGAGCTGATCTAGATCCAGCTGTACCCTTTGGGGTTGGGATGAACTAAGCAGTGTGGGAGAGTAATTAACAGACCCTGGATCTGCTCTACCGGGATGAACATACTAGGATGGAAAACATAGAAAAGGAAGGACATATGCTGTCCAGTAAGGGTGACAAATGAGGCCTAACCAAGGTTGTTCAAATGTTTGCTGTTATAAGCTGTTGGATAGTCCCAGTGAGCCACATCTAGCGGTCTGTCAGGGCTGGCATTGGGATTTGGGAACTGCTTTGACCCAGGTGAGAGGTACGTGTGTGTGTGTGTGTACACATATTAGTGTTAGTGGCGTCTGGGTCATCACGTTCTTAAGCCAACCGTCCTTGACAATGTCCGAAGGGCCAGTGGAACAGAAACACTGGACACCCTGTGACATTTACTCCTTTAATCAAACCTGCCTGTACCCTGATAAGCTCATCACACTGTGCAGTCTGGGGGACGGAACAACAAGACTACTTCATCACAGCACTTTAGTCCTGGATGGATCACTGATTGGCTAACCTTGAGCTAAAATCAACTCCGATAGGTGGTGTCACTCGGCCGTGTGTCATGGGAATGAGCACGATTCACGAGTAGTTGATGTGAGGTGCGATAATTGAGATTTGCTGTGGTAGCTTAGCAACCTCCACCCTCCAATGGGAACCAATCAGGACATAAAATGGACCATTGCAGGTGCCCTCTGCTCCAATACAATAGGATGGGTTGAATGCAGAGGAGAGATGTCATTGTAAGTTGGCTTTCTTTAAGTGAGAATTGCTTCCGAGGCTACACACGACTGGATGAGAACATATAGTTACTAGAGTCTCACAACCATGATGTTTATTTCTTCCACATTAACTCTCTAGTTTCATAAATATCTATATAATTAACATATTTAAACAATCACAAAATCGATTTACAGGCAGATCATTTGCAGTGTTCAACAGAAAAGAGGGTTTGAACAATATGAGATTTTCTCTTACGCAGCTCCCATCACTTGTTCTCAGTTAGTCGCATTTGATCAAGAACAAAGAACGCCTTCACACGGCCTTGGAAACACACCAGCAGAGAGGTCAAGCTTTTAGTTAAGAATGGTTTGCGTCTACACATAACTGTGATGACATGGGTACACTTTGCAGTTCCTGAATAGAGATATCTCTACCGTGTTCAATCTAGGGTTTCAACTTTCAGCAGAAAATATCTGAAACAAAACGAAACTGATCATTCCTAATATACACACATGAATGACACCAGTTGTGGCATACCTGTGTAAGACATAAAGTGAGAAGGAGAGCTAGCGGAGAACATCAACACAGTCTAGATTTCTTATCGAGTCAGAAATTGAAAAGTGACAACTCGCAAACGTTTAGATCGGAATGATAGGTGCACATTTGACACAACAAGACAAAAGGGTCGATATACTTAATGTGTTGACATCAACACATTAAGTTACTGATGAGGGGTGCTGCAAATCAGTAGCTAAGAAAAGTCACCTCAAATACTTTACAGCATGGAAAAAGCAAAACACAGACTATTTAATGCAAGTCATGAAGAACCTTCTCTAGAAGACTGCCTTGTGTTCTCAGACTTGAGGTCTATTGAATTTATCGGAAGTCCTCAGCAGAAAACATGCCCTTGGCCCTGCGTAATATGGAATCCTTAGAGGCATCATAGGGGTGTTCCTTGGAGGGGATCTCCAGCACAGCAGGAATGGACTGCATGTGGGCATCAATGGCATGTCGGATCATCTCGGCAATGAACTGGTTGATCAGGATGATGCCAATGTCACTGCGGGACAAGAAGCTCCTGAAGAAGAGAGGTTAATAGGATTCAGTATTAATCACACCATAAAAGACGTGTTATACAGGCCAGGCGATGGACTTCCATAGATAAGAAGTAGCCCCCCCCACACACACACACCAAGTGAATATCACACACACCTTCATAATAAACTCAACCACTAAATCAAGCTGTCCTTCTGACGAGCACATTTGGTGGATCGACATATCATCTTCTTACAAATGGCACTTACTTGAATGTCTCCTCAATTTCTGTAATGCTCGTGTCCTTTTCGACCACCAAGAAATTGGGCTTACGATTCTTGTTCAGCTCACCGATTCCACCGAGGAGGAACCCCGTACAAGTGTCTTCATCGCCGATGACGGCGATCAATTTCCCCCGTCCAGCCATTAGGATAACGTTTGATTCCAAGCTGGGAACGGAGCAAAACGAAGCAAAACGAAGCGACTTAAGGGGAACACTCGGAAGGTCACATGAGCAAATCAGCTGATCACGACTTCCGCTTTAGCTTGAGTCGACGGAGTTGGGGAAAGCGCCTCCTAGTGGTTAAAACCAAAGCTAGCGAGGTACAAACAACAGGCGTTTCCTCAAGGTGGGGCATGAAGGTCCTGGATCGGTGCACACATCTGCATGTAGCTCCTTGTTAGAGACTGTTAGTGAAAGTCCGTCTAGATATAGGTTTATCTTGGCAGGACGGCCCCCGGGTCCCGGCCGCCTCAACGATTGTGGTGACGTCACACTTCTTGTAGGCAAGCGATCACGTGAAAAAAATAGCGGAAGTGCAGTCGGAGAGTCTCCCAGCTGAAAATGGTGAGTTATTGTCGTCTGAGTAGAAGTTTGACTTTCATTAATAGGCGTTAGGAGATGTTTATCGTGTGTCAAGTTATGTCGGAGGCAGTGCAGTAACTCATCGCTCTTACACGTAGCTTTTTTGGGGGGGGGTTGTGCGAGGTGAGGCTCAGCACAGTCTTCCATAACGTTTGTTGTTTTCGTCAGGCCACAGCTGCATTAACGCAGGGTCTGGAGAGGATCCCGGATCAATTGGGTTATCTGGTGATCAGTGAAGACGGAGTATTGGCGGTAAGTTCCCCGATTGACTCAGCCATTGTAAAAACTGCTTGGCTATGGCTGCAGACTTTCAGCTAACAGTAGTTGAATTGGATGCATGTTTCCCACCGTAGATATTATAAAGTCCCGCTGCACTCTCCTGTGCATTACCACCTTGGTCTTTCACCAAAGTCAAATTTGTCTCATGGGTCTCATCTCACTAACTCGGTTTCCATCGTCGAATGTCAATCTGTTTTTCTTACATATGTCCAAAATCTATTCTTACTTGCTGGCACTGAAGATTCAAGATGTTTATTGTCACTCCGGTTGTACGAGTACAATCTAGGCTGACATTCTTTGGCTGGGAGAATCCGTCCCAAAAACATGAGATAAATATTATAAAATGACGTTAAATCAGATATATGATAAGAAGTGTGTATACACATACAGATTCGTATAAAGTAAAATATATTTAAACATTGTGAAACGATAATATTGCGATAATAGGCTATAAAGATGAAATTAATTCGACTTAATTGATCTAGACTTGATGTGTAGATATTAATCTGAGCGAAATTGACCCACTTTAAATGTGTGTCAGATTATTTGAAATTGTGTCTCAAGATCTGCCGCAGACCATTTCCCCCTGTCGAACATTGTACCTTTTGAAGGGTTCATGTCAGATGTGAAGGTAATGTGACTTTTCTTTCATATTTTCAGTCTGCAGGAGAATTAGAGAACGATGAACATACAGCAGGGGTCATTATGCAAATGGTCCGAACAGCATGCCGCTTCAGGCTACATGGTCCAACTGAGCCACCCTTCAAACGGATGTCAGGTCAGATGCCGAGCCTCGTGCTGTCAAAGTTTGTACAATGTTGTGATTGTGGTCATTACTGACCTGTTATGCAATCTTAGGTAATGACAGCATCACTCAACTACCTCCTCTCCATCGTAATATGAAATACTAGTTATTTCTATCTTGTATGAATTGAAGTCATTTTATACCTTCAGTATTTTGTTATATTTTTAGTATTTCAAATTTATTTCAGAGAAACTTTGTCCTATTCATACCCACATTTCAGATATGTAAAGGCTTGGCTTTGTCAAAGATAGAAACTGTCAGTGTAATCATGGTTACTGTCAATGATGTAAATGTAAGTGGATTACTGTATATTTGTTGCTACACCTCCAGACACACACACACACACACATCTATGCATATCCATTGCCTAAAAAAAAACTATTGATTGAGATGTTCCAGTTTTGACGATTACTATTCTGGTTTAAAACTTAATGAGGAGTAATCCCTTAAAAGATAATTCATTATTGTACATGTAACTGTTGTGAAGAACACAGCAGGTTAACTTTTTTTTGTGAATTTGTGCATCTCTGATCTGATGTTGTTGTTTTTTTGTTTTTTTATTAATCCACAGTTATGTTGGAAGACTTTGTCTACACCGTGACGGTCTCTGGCCAGAAAGTGTTTGTGGTGAAGCGTCAGCAAAACCAACGTGAGCCAGTGACCGTTTAGCCCGAAAAGTGGGAGAATGTGAGGAAAACTGCGCTTCACACACAGACACACATACACAGGACTTATGTATGCTGAGAGATCGTGTTTCGTTTCAGGGATGTGGAGGAAAAAAGATGATTTTCTTCTGTAATTATGGTGATGAATGGCAGAGTAGTGTTTCAGCTGTCTCGGGGTCGGCCCCTATCAATTTATTACTGAATGCTTGTCTGTGTGTGTGTGTGTGTGTGTGTGTTTGGGTGATTATACATGCTTTCCAGGTCTAACAGATTGACTTTGATTTGCTGAAACTGGTAGCTGCGAAATGTATTTTTGGAAAACTTTTCTAACTCAATCTGTTCAGGCTTGTCTATTCACTAACATTGATATCGCATTTATTTCTCTCCTGTAATGTGAGTGCTTCATAATATCTCCTTAGACATATACTTGATAGATGAAACGTCTGTTTTGACTATTTATTTTTTAACATTGTATGATTTAATAAAATGTGTTTTGAAGCACTTATCTGACTTTGTAAATTTGTTTGGCATAGTTGCAGCCATAGAATGAAAATGGATTCAGAGAAATAAGACATGGACACTAAATGACATGTCCCATATTAATTCAAGCACACTAATATTCTGATTGATCCAGGTCTAACTTTTTCTGTCTTTTTATCCAATCTAACCCTTATCCCCATGTGAGGCTTAGTCAATTATGCCCCACTTACTATAGACCTCCATACGTGGTTAGGGGTCTGTGGCATAGCTGGGATTCGAACACCCAGCTGCTTGATGCAGAAATACGCTGAACACTGCCTTAACCCCCTACGCCACCGGAGAAGGTCTAACTTTTTTAATCCCCCAATGAAACGGCCACACTTTGGTTTTGATGAAGCCATTGTATTAAAATGTTAACTGTGCTAGAATAAATGTTCTGGAGCATTTGGTAAGCAAGTCTTTATCTGAATCCATACATATGTTATATAACAGTTAAAAACCCCTTCCAGTTACAGAATGTTAACTCATATTGAGTTATCATTGTCAGTGATTAAAGTTAACATTAAAAAATGAACGATCGTGTAGGTGGATCACTCTACCTACTACTCACAGGGCATCACCCCAGGTGTAGATTAAATCTTAAACTCAATTTCAAAATGTTTTCTCTCTAGTCAGGATTTCATTAGGTTCATTTATTTTAGACTGACCATCTCGATAACACAGGATGAGTTTAAATTCTCATCCACAAAATCGGCAACCAAATGAGTGCAAGGCATCCCCTAGGACAGTAAACTGCGACTACAAAAGGTCACGTGAGAGAGCTGAACTTCAGAAACTTGTGGGGCAAAGTTTTCTAGATAAAATCCTATACGGTGCTCGCTTCAGCAGTGTTCTCACAGCAGGTCTTTGATGAGCAGAGTTACATGTGATATCTACCATCCAAACAATCTGCCATTTATTTCTATGGGGAGACTTTTTCAAAAGTTCACAAAATGAAATAGTAGTGTTGATATTAAATTGTGCAACATAAGCTGAATGACTTGCGCTGCTTAAAGTGTAAGCCCGGTTAAATGCCAAAGCATCACATGGAATAATATCAATTGATCTTGCAGAAGCAAGCACACAAGGTAACAAAGGTAAATTGAGATTAGACATTGATTTGAAGGGACAGGAGGAATTTGATGAAAATACAATTTAGTTGGCTATTGGCATTAGTGAAAAGATTTTAGACCAGTGCAGAAAAGGTGGAGCTAACCCAGCATAGTGGGTTGGTTTGAATCTTTGGGGATGGGGAGGGGTGTAGATCTCTTGAAACCATTGTGTGCCAGCATTAGGACTTTGGGTTCACAAGCAATAGAAGTAGCATGAGTACAACACTTAAATCAATTATTTTAACACATTGAGTAATTATTTCCTTGCCTTAAAGCTACATTTGATCTTGTTAACCAACATTTCCCATACTTACAACAAAAGCTGTTTTTTAATTACTCAACTTGTTTTCCACCACCAGAACCCGTTGAAAATATTCCTTTGTAACAAGACCATTTTAATCTTGTGTCATTTTCTACACTGCAGTTATGAGCAAAAGGGATAGTGTTGTGCTACGTTGGATAATAATCTCCACCTAACCAGCTAGTGCCAGAAAGAATGGTGACAACTATGCAACAGAAGAAAAAAAAGAAAAAAGAAAAAAAAAACTTTTATTGCATCATTGAAAATACTTAAGTTCCTGCACACTTCACATTGTTAAGGTATGGAAATGACCTGCAGATTCAGATTTGTGGAATGAGTCACTGTGACAAGTCAATGAAAAGCTAAAGGGAGACTTTAAACCCCCGAGCCCACCACTTCTTCACCCATGGGAATGTCCTCTGTATCCCAATCTGTATCTACAACCCATCCCAACCCCACCCACACACCCAAGAAAACCTGGAAGCCCCGATACCATGACAAACAACATTAGCACAACCATTATGTGATTCCACTTTTCTTTTTTTTTGGATTTCCTTTTGTTAGAACATGCAAATAAAAACATATTTACTGTCAAGGAAGTTGGGAGGCACGAACAGACAAAAAAATAAAGATATAAACAGCTTAAGAGACATCTGCAGGGACAACACAGGGAATAAAAAAGACAAAATGGTGAGGAAAAAAGGCTTTAAAACAGAAACTGAGCGAAAAGTCCATGACTGCAAGTTCTACCAGAATTACACTCTTATAATTTAAAAAGGGGAAAAAAGTTTGCATTTTCCTTGGATGAAATGCTTCATTCCGCACCTCCTCCTCCTCTTCTACTTGCTTACTTTCCTATTCTATCTTTCTCATGTCTCTGCACATATTCAAATCAGAATCAGTCGCTCAATCCGGTCCTGCTCATTTTTCCTCCTCCTCCTCCTTCTCTAGCGCTTTGACAACTCATTGGATAGCCAGTCCAGTCCCTCATATAATCCCGTGCCCTGGGTGGCACAGGTAGCTTGGATGTGCCACTGTGGAAAGAGAAGAGACAGAAAAATGTGTACTCGGTTACCTTACAACAATTGAGCTGATCGATTTGCATCGTGTATGAGGGAGACTTACGGTTCTGCTACGCAAACTCTGCAGGCCTAGCTTGTCCGACAGCTCGCTCACAGGCATCGCATTAGGTAAATCCTGTTTATTAGCAAACACTAGCAACACGGCATCTCTCAGCTCATCTTCTTGCAACTGCGTGAGAAAAAAGAAAATAAAGCTTCGAAGAAAAAGTTGTGTATGGTTACAAGTTAAAAGTTAGACAGAAGGCCATGGGTTGTTAATAACTGACATCTGAGTGATTACTGCATATATTATTATCCATTATTATTATTATCATCATCTACAAACAAATGACTATTATCAGCTGAGGTACCAAAATGTGATTTTTTTCCTCATAATTACATACTTCTTTAGTGTTCCAATAT
This sequence comes from Regalecus glesne, assembly GCA_900302585.1. Taxonomy (NCBI): domain Eukaryota; kingdom Metazoa; phylum Chordata; class Actinopteri; order Lampriformes; family Regalecidae; genus Regalecus; species Regalecus glesne. The sequence continues at coordinate 9,594 of OMLC01039833.1, forward strand.
TGACAAAGGTGTAAAAAGCAAAGAAGTTACACCAGGGCTTCTCAAGAACAAAGTTCAACTAGTTACCATTTTTGACAACTCCTCTGCCGACTCTGATGCTCTCTCTCTGTCATTGCTGTCCACAACAAAGATAAGACCCTGCAAAATATAGGTTTGAAAGGTCAGGAAGATATGTATCTCACATTACTTTGCCACCAATATGGAACTGCCAAGATTTTACATTGCAGTTAGAGCTGGGTTTTATGGACAAAAATCAAATATTGTGCATGTCATTTTTGCCATAATAACCTTAATATTTTGACAATATTGAGAGATGTGCTCCCACAAAATGTTGGACAATTTTATAAACACTTTGTAACGTGGATATTATGACCAGGTAGAAACAAATAATTTAACAGCTAGAACAGTCTAATAAGTTCAGAAAATTGTATCTCTTTACCATAATGCAACCTTTGAGACCAGGAAAAGACAACACATATGTAATTTCATATCAAGATTTCCAAAATCCAAAACTGACATTTAGTCTTATACCATGATATCGATATAATATTGCCCAACCCTAACTGCCGTGAACATCAGTGCCTTTTAATAGGGAACTGTTCACTGATTTTCCAAACAGAAGTTAGTTACAGAGACCAGAGTCATAAGACAGACACAGGGACATGAATCAAGTGATGGAAAAGTCATTGATCATTTGTGATTTTGGCAATCTGACATCAAAACACCTATGATGTTATTGGTGATGTCGAAAGTCATAGTACCTGTGTGTTCTGGAAATAGTGTCTCCAGAGAGGTCGGATCTTGTCCTGGCCACCCACATCCCACACCGTGAAACAGATATTCTTATACTCTACAGTCTCCACGTTAAAACCTGAGGAAATGGAAAGGGACAATCGGTACAGATATGAACAAAAAAAGCCGTAACGTGGCCGCTATCAATTAGCATAAATATAATCCAACACAGTCAGCAAACTATAGTCCAAATAGATAGGCCTGTTTCACACATCATGATTAGTCCCAACATCATAGGGGTGGACACGGATTTAGATGGATCTTGGGGAGGATTAAGGCTGGATGCCCTTCGAGATGGCTCACGGTGGGTTCGAATCTCCTGCATCCGGCCTGTCAGTTTCCAAGGCTAGCGCTCTAACCACTGAGCTAACATGGCCTCAAACTACAGTTTAAATAGGCTTGTTAATCAAACATGACATGAGTAACCATCATTTGTAATTATTTCAGCACCTTGAATGGGTGTGGTGGTATTGTGTTAACATAAGACTTCCAAATTCCATGTAATAAATTCTTATTTTGACTACTGAACAATGTTGTCCTCTCTACCAACCTGCCATTAAAAGCACTATCTGACCTGCAAGTCCAGACAGCACTGATGCCATTCCACTGCTTTTTCTGATCTGCTACTACTATCATTACACTAGCTAGCTAACTCATTCAGTTTGATATTGATGGCCTATCCAAAGATTATACAACTCGAAATATCGAGTTTTCAACAGCCATTCTTATCATGAGTCATACTATTTCAACATGACACTACAGTATTAAGATACTTCACTTACCAATGGTTGGAATAGTCGTCACAATTTCTCCAAGCTTCAGTTTGTACAGGATAGTGGTCTTTCCAGCAGCATCCAAACCGACTGCAAACAGAACAAAGAGAAAATATCAACAAGTAAAAACCTATTTTGATCTTAACCAGCATTACGAACGGTCTATTGAACTAGCATAAAACAAATGAGATCAGACAAATCGATGCTCCATTTCATGTTATAGATATCGTTCCTCAAACAGGCGGCCCATTGAAAGCATAGAGTTTGTCAGACTGGCTAGAATTAACTAAGGTCTACTACGTAGCTTATCTAGTTAGTGTTTGCTCATTACTGTTAACATCAGCCACGTCAACTTGACATACATTCCAGACAATCTCTCTCAGAATGGGAGACAAATGTGAATCTATATGATATTATAACAGGTTTAGAGAACAACTCTTAATATATATGGAATGGGTTTTGATGACAAGCCCCCGCCGGGTCCTGCTGATGAAGCTAACACGGCGGCTAACACAGCTCCCATTGCTTACCCATAAGTATCCTCATCTGTTTCTTCCCGAATAGCCTGGAGAACAACGACGAAATTGTTAGTCCCATTTTGTGCTGGGTTCCGATGTAGTGGTGGTAAAAATAATCGAAGAGGACAGTTCAATAATTGATGGATTTCGCTAAAGCCAAGGTTTGGATGAGCTTTCTAATCCGCCACAGGACAGGAGTGGGTGCAGTCTCCTCCTCAGTGCCACGTCCAGGCCAACGCGGAATAAATGACGTCACAGCCCCCCCTCCTCAACTTTCGGAAGATGACAGACCGCGGCCGGTGGTCCTTCCTGTGACCCCTGCCTTAATACACGTGGCAGACCCCCGGCTTGTATTATACGGTGACCATGGCACCGCGATGAGCAGCGTTGTTTCACCTGGAGCAGAGTAATGGAGTGACAACAGACCCGACTATGGCATTTATACCTTTCAAACATGGCCGCTGGGTTAGCTTGTTTAGGTTAATGCCGTCCGTTTATTTAACCGGATGGGCCGTTTTATTTTGAGATCAAAGTCCATGTCACTTGCAATCGAGCTGTTTTAGACGTGATTTTTGGTCTAATAAGTGTGTTTTATTTTTATTTTTTACTTGCCGGGGGGATTTTCATTCCGACAAAACAAAATGCTAAACTCATGAATGCCTTAAAGACAAACAGCCACAGAGGCTGTCGTCGTGCCGTTTCCACGGAGCAGCAGGAACCCACTTTCTCTTTAACCAGACTCCGTTTCTCCGCAGGCCCCGCCTCCCTTTTAGCTGTCGGACCACAGCGACGTAGGGTAGCCTGCCCGCTAACATCCAAACAATCGGTTGGTGCTGTTCAATGGCATCATTTTGACTAAATAATTTCCCACTTGGCCTCTTCAACACGCACACAAATTGTTCATTATAATGTCATCGGCTCGGAGCTGATTCCCGGTGAATACTTAGCACAAACCGCTAACAATTACCCTTGTCGGCATATGTTTTAAAGGTAAGACTAAACCCTAATTACGCTCTTTACGTTTTTTTATCCTCAACCGGCTTTAATGCTAGTCAATTTTGAAGCTACAGCGTTACCACTTATTGTTTGACGGTACATATATACACATATTCTCGTTTTTTGCTGGGTAAAAATTGATGAAATAGGCCTACGGGTGCCGGGAGCCCAATATTCGAATTAATGAATCGTCAACCAAAACTATTGTCTGCCTTCAGACTAGCGCTTCTTTTGATACCAGTGTATGTTATCGGATCTGATGTTATAGTTTCGTGAATAACGTTTATCCTGCTAGTTCAGTTCTATTCAGGCAGCGTAAAATTGGTAACCATTGTACTCTTATAGATTTTAGCAGTTTATGCCTGAAGTTATTCTAGTAGTAGTAGTAATCGTTGTCAGTTTTAAAGGTCACACAAGCTGTCATCTGTCCTATCTGCCGGTTTGTCACTATTATGCACCATTGACAAATGTCTCTGTTCCCCGTGACAGGAATTAATCAACCCAATTCCACCAGCTTCAATGGCAGCTTTATCTAAACCTCATGAGCTGTCACAGCCAACAAGAGATTTTTCTGGTGTTTAATGGATTTACAATTGGACCAATAAGTATGGGTTCAAGCTGAGCTGGATATTTGGCTAAAACTTGGACCAAAGCTATGGAGAAGTTTGGAATGACCTTTGGGGGTGGTCCCAGTAAGAAAGAGCTTTCGGACACCATCGAAACCCAAAAGCAGCAACTGATCCAGTACCGAACTCGTTTCAAAGATGTAGTCCGGGCATATAAGAGTCTGATAAAAGAGAAGGAGGCTCTCGAGGCCAGTTTGAAGGTGTTGACAGTTTCTCAGGAGGTTGATTTCAGCCAGCGTGGGGATGATAGCTCCCTCGATGGAGTCGGGAATACCTCTGCGATCTCGGACTTTGGGGATGATCACTGTTCTCAGCACAGTGAGGACAGTCTGGACACGGTGGCCTCGGCAGACACTGCCACCAGTGTAACCAGCGGAAGCACCAGAGGTGAACAGGCAGAGGAAGATAATGGAGCCCACCCAGGTGAGGCTGGCGTGTCTGGCCACTTACTAGTCCATAGGTCTGAGGCCAGTGGCTCAGAGAGCGGTATCAGCTCCAGCAGTAGTGGAGGGCCAGAACAGCCACAGCAAACAACCTCAGCCACTGCTGCCATCACCAACAACACAACTACAACCAGTGTGGAGACAAACAAGAGAATTCTGCAACTAAAAAAACAGCTTACCATCCTCACCAGCTCCCTCACGACAGTCACTCAGGAAAAGTCCAGAATGGAGGCAAGCTTCCAGGCGGACAAAAGAATCATGAAGCAGGAGCTGGAGGAGCTGCATGGGAGGCTGGAGGAAAGCAGGAGGCAGCAGGATGCGGAGATGCAGTTCCTGCAGGAGCAGCTGACCGAGAGCAAGGCCCGCATCATCACTCAACAGCATGAGAGAGAGCAAGAGCAGAGTGATCATGCCCTGATGCTCCGTGAGCTCCAGAAGCTCCTCCAGGAGGAGAGGGACCAGAGGCAGGACATGGAACTCCGCTTGGAGGACACAAGGGCAGCCCTGCTTCAGAGTACCCAGGCAGTGGACCGGGGTCTGGAGCACGAAGCCCAACTCAAGCAGGTGACTGAGGAACGGGAGGCATTGAGGAGGAGCCTGCTGGTAATGCAAGTGGAGAAGAACAAGCCAGATCCCCACACAGAGGAGCTGCAACAGGAGCTGACAGAGCTTAAGATTCACTTCCAACAGCAGTTACAGCACGAGATCAGAAAGGTACCAACATGAAACATCACAAACCTCCCCATGCATTGTATAAGAATCACCACTTAACAGATATTGCAATCTAGATTTATATTTTTTAAAACCCATGTTTTTTTAATTTATTTTTTATTATTTGTCTGTTTGTCAAAAAGTGCTTCAGAGCATTGAAAACTAGGGACAGACACATCAACAAACTGACAATCTGCTGTCTGCTCCTTTCTGTGATCCTTACCTGGATTATTGAGCACGCATAAACATAGTCTGCTGAACTCTATGTGAAGTTACAAAAAGAGGCGAATCACTTCAACCGGATCAGAAGTTTATTCAGAGTTTCTGAAAAAACTTCTACCTTTCATTGCTGAGCATTCTCAAAGCATACTGAATGAATGTTTGCCCCATTTCGTAGATTACATTTCCCATCATGTTTTGCATGCCAAGTTGAGTTATATGCGGAAGTAGAACAAATAAAACGGGAATTAACTGTCTCCAGACACTGGCAAGACAAAACAGTGAAGAGGTGCTCCATGAGACCACTTAATTCAACAGGCCATCAGACCTCAGCAAGCCTCTGCTGCGTTCTGATATAAAATAGTGCTTTGTGTGAAATCAGCAAGCCAAGGAAGGTATATTTTGTGACACTAATCTAATGGACAACAGCCAGAGGACTCCCCAAGGGAGACATGTGCTCAGAGTATAATTCCACATAGGGCCGAGGAATGCTGAAAAATGAAATATCCCAGTACTTTTGACAGAAGAGCTGCAGCGATAATCTGGTGATATTTTGGAGGTGACAATGAGTGCTTTCATTTGATATTGACACACAGGAAAATGTTGAGAAATGATGTCCAGTAATGTAGATATGATGATCCAGCAGGCAGAGTTCATTCTTTATTCAGTTTATTCAGCTGAAACAGTCAAGTAAGCTCAGAAAAGCCAGGAAATGGAAACATTTTAAAATTATATCACAATATTACACAAACATAAATCCTGATATCAAGTCGTCATATCACATTAGTATCAATATATTGCTAAGCTCAGTTTTGATATTTCTATATGGCTGGACCCTACCGACATCCATACACATCCTTGTTTTCTGTCTATAAAAGCACCCTAATGATTCAGACGTGTTTGTCATTTGACAGGCAACACAGGCGGAGGAGCACGCACGTGATCAAGCCCAGGCTGAGGAAGGTCGGGTGGCGAGTTTGGAGGAACGTGTATCTGAATTATCAGAGTTGCTAGGGGTGTGTGAGAAGGCTCGGCAAAGGGACCTGCAGAACGCACACAAGCTGAAGGAGCGCATCTTGCAGCTGGACATGGAAAACAAAACCCTGGCCATCGCTGCTGCCAGCAGGGTCTCCAATGACCTGAGCATGGACGATGCCAACCTGAACGTCAACGTGCTAAAAGAAAAGCTGGAGAAGGTCAAACGGCTGTTGCTGTTGGCCTCCCAGGGGAACCCTGAGCAGACACTGGAGATAGAGAAGCTGGCTGACATTAAAGGTGAACTGGGTACAGGTGGTACAGAGATCTCAGACGGTGAGAAGGCGTCAGCCCTTTACTACCAGCAGGAACTGCGGCAGCTGAAGGAGGAGTTTGAGCGCTACAAGGTGCGGGCACAGGTGGTACTGAAGAATAAGAACACCAAAGATGGCTGTCAGGCCAAGGAACTGGAGGAGACGCGTGACAAGCTGGTCGAGCTGAAGGAGAAGTACATCAACCTACGCATCCACAGTGATGAGGCTGAGACCAAGCACAGGCAGGACCTGGAGGAGCGTCAGCAGCAGCTGCTCATCGCACAGCAGAGCCACAAACAGGATCTGGATCGAGCTGAGGCCCAGCACAGGGAGAATCTGTTAAAGTTGGAGGGGGAGATTCACAAGCAAAGGGATCGCACCATGGCCCTGCTGGCAGAGAAGGACAATGAACTGGAGAAGCTGCGTTCAACAGCTATTGCTTACGGCTACGGCAACCGAGGCCGGAGCAGCAGTGATGAGGCCGACAGGGTCGTTGACTCCAGAGCTACGGCAGATGGAGGTAGCAGCAACGGCGATGATGCTGGTGTGGATGACCCTGCCCAGGATGAGAGTGGTATCATAGCCCAGGCCCTGAGGCTAGTGGGGCCCAATGAACCAACCTTGCTTTTGTACGCTGAGCAGCTGGCCAGGAAGGAGGTGGAGATCGGCTCACTCCGCAGGCAGAAGAGGCGGCTGGAGGAGGATTTGCATCAGCTGCAGGGGAAACTCATCGCCAATGGGGAGAGGTATGATGAGGAGGTGGCTGAGCTGAGGATCCAGCTGGACAAATTGCTAAGAGACCAGGGTAGGGAGGGGGCCAACCTGGAGTACCTCAAAAATGTCATCTACAAATTTCTCACCCTGCACGACAGCAGGGGGCGCCAGCAGACACTCAATGCTATTCTGACCATCCTTCACTTCAGTCCCCAGGAGAAGCAGGCTGTATTTAAACTACAGGGGCAGACATGGTGGCAAGCAGGGATGAGATAATACTGAGGAAACCTAGATGTCTGGGTTCTCCTCAACAACCAAGACAGGCCTTATTCACCTCACAAACGGTCAACACGTGCTTGCCTCATTGAAGTACATTTTTTCAAGTGGTGCTAAGACAAACTACTTCAGAATCAAGTCACTGATGCCACTGTTCTTTCAACCTTTGCTTCCCAAATTACTTAGTTCCCTTTACAAACTAGTACAGTCTATAACCATACTCGTTTCAATGATAGGGAAGCTTTTACATTCCTTGTAATTAAGACTCTTCATTCCATAAATCCACTTATTCTATATTAACTTTATATTCAAATCATTGCCACGTGTTAAAATCTATTTTTGAGTGATGAAAATTAACTTATCTGAATGGCATGTGTAGCTTTAATCCTTGCTCCAGTGTGTATAATTTAAGAATATACTGTGGGTGTTTCTGATGCAGTCTTTTGGAAGATAACTTGTTATGCAGTTCTCCATATCATTAATATGTATATTTTTGATTCCCTGGCTGAATTAAAAAAAAATCCTTCTTCATTCACCCAGTGGGCTTATTTCATGGATTTGTTATTAAGAATCTTTTGATCAGGTTGTCTTGACATTTTTAAATGATAGAAGAGAATAGTTTAAATATTTTTGTTAAATAGCACAGTAAATCCTACCATTTATCAGATCATTTTATTTCAAATGCAATATATCTTAAAGATTTTACACACCACAATTTTGCAGACAAATGGGGACAAAACAGTAACAGAATGAGGTCCTCAACAGGAAATGCATGGTCAAGTGTGTCCATTTTACATTCAACTAGCCTGAAGTGCATCAGGAACCAGTCTGCAGGGCTAATAAGAGGTGAAGTTGTTTGTACGCATCTGTGAATAAAGAACTAGCACTGCACATAAATAATGCCTCATTTTAAGAGTGGATATAATTTGAGGTAAGAGTTAAAATTTTGTACTAAATAGAAACAGAAGGAATAAAAAAATAAGTAACAGGGTGTCACTGGTTCAAGTAGAAAGTATAAATGGCGGATGTTCAGTAGTGAGGGCATTAGTGTTTTCTCCACTCCACATAGAGAGGGGTTCACTACAGCAGTCACAAATTAAAATACAATGATCCCATTAAACACAACTGTCTAATGTTTAATACACGTTTCACAGCATGTCATTGCAGCATGGCAAAATCATCCGGTTAATGGAAAATCCTTATACGGTGTCATCTTTGACTCAAATGCTGCAAAATCCCCCTAAAATAAAGGGATCATTTCCCCCTAAAACTTGGTGAAGGCTTCAAAGTGTCCATAGTAAAATATCCCAAAACATACTGACCTTATCTATAGTTCTAAACCTAACTATAGCAATATCCTACTGGTGGCAGGTTTATGGTTATGGCAACAGTAAGGGAATTTTCAGAGGTTTGTGTGGGTGTGCATATCAACGTCTGTGTAATACATTCTGTAGGTCTTCTGGTAGTGAGCCGATAATGGTCTGGATGAACCCCTCCAGCTTGTCCAGAACCCCCTCCTTCATTGAGAGCTTCTGTCTGCGGGCCTTCACCTGAAGCAACATATGGAACACAGAATATCTTTGGCAACACTGGTCTGGTAACTTATTTTCTGAGTGAAAGCTTTTTTTTTCCCTGGGAGAAGCTGAGAATATTTAAAACATTTGTTTTGTCTTACCAGCTTTTCCCTCAGTTTCAGAACCAGGTCGACAATTTCCACCTCAGACTTGTCTTTGGTCCAACCCAGCAGATCCTGCATATGGACATCAGCACAATTTGTTTTTAAAGGGACCATGTGTAGCTTTTTTTTACATTATCACAATTCGATGCACCACGCTAGATTATAGCTTCAAGCTAATTCGCATCTGCAGTCCCTGTATGTCTTTTTGACGATGGGAGGAAACTCGGACACAGAGAGAACATACAAACTTCACACAAAGGACCATGTACAGGAAATAAATCAGGACCTTCTTACAATGAGGCAATTGTGTTAAATACTGCTACCCCTAACATGACTACATCAAAAAGGTTGTAAACCACTTCAAGAATGAAAAAGATACCAGTAGTGTGATTTGGATGAACGTACAGCATCGCAGACAACCTCCAGATGAAGGCATTCTAGTTTCTGGGTCATCTCCCTGTGCCGGAGCCGATACCAGCCATCAAAGTTGGGTGACCTGAAAAATTTCCTGGAAAAGCCACAGGGTGAAGACCAAAGCATCAAAATCAACATCAGTCAAAGATTGATTTTTATTTTTAAAAGCGGTTTGGACGTTAAACATAGGTCAACAAAATGAGTTTAGATTAGAGATGAAGGTTCTGCTGATTCTTAAAGAGTTGTGGAAGGCTAACCTGTACAGACCCATCCAATCTCCTTTGAGCACTGAGGTGAGTTGAGGGCCGGCATGTTCCAGAGTCCCCATGAACTCTTCCTGATTGAAGGGACGGATTTGAGGAGGAGTCTGGGAGATTAAAACACACAGGAACTTGTTAAGTAGAAAGTGTTTTTCTAATGTGTTTTTTGTTTTTTTTTGTTTTACTGCAACATAAGATTCCAGTATTCATAAGCAGTTTAACTTCATGTTACCAACCTTCCATGGAGTTACAGATCTCTGTAGTGGCATCAGGCTTGCCATATATCTCTCCTGAAAAAGAGGAAAGAGATGGTATCTGAGGAGCACAGTGGGTTGGTTGGTGTGTAGTTTTAATAGGATGTCATGGTGGATGAGGCAGTTGTAATTGTTTAGACGTGTGGGGAAAAGGTCACACCAGTGGGATGATAAAGCTCTGAGTAAGCTCTAACAGATGTCTTCTCAAGATGGCACTCTGCACCTCAAACGGCCTTTTCCTTTGGATACCCTACAGCCAAAGAATAGGACACAGATTGACTGACTGATCATGGGTCTTTTATGAATTTCAGTCAGCTTTGAAGACTACTTACCTTGAGTAGCCTTTTTATAAGAACCTTATCTTTGTGTAAGAAGGTTTTATATGCTGTGTAGATGCCTAAAGGGAACAAGGGCGAGATAAATAAAGAATAACATGCTAATATTCATAAAAGATTTGAATCGTTTTAAATCTTTGACCATGTTTCACCTGGTTTAGTGTCCAGTGTTTTCAGTTTGGCCAGTTTCTTCACCTTGACCTGTTTTGGCATGTCACCTGAAAGTAGACACACAGTTTCGAATAATATCATGGTACTAATATGAGTGGGACACAACAAAAGAACGGATTGCGCTCATCTTACCCAACATCTTGAGCTCTCCAAGGCGTACAATGTGGGGCCAACATTGGAAGGTCTTGATGAAGAACGGGTTGGTGATGCCCAAGATAACGTTGGGCCTGAGAGCATGTGACAAATGCAAAAAAAGATTCTGAAAGGCAATAGCAGAGTACTCTACAATGATAAGAACAAATATGCTACACCGCTGGTGTGGAGGGAGAATACTCTACTCACGGTGCTTGTGTCCTGGTGGTGTACTCTCTGAACTCACTGTCGTGAATGGTGAAGTAGGGCCTGTAGTCACAGCAATACTTCAGCGGAGCAATTGAGCTAAGGGGAAGCAGATTAGAAAGGCTACTTAATGAGATAAAGATAATAAACCTTGAGTAAAGGCAACACCACAGCACACTTCAGGGGATAATTTCACGGTTCATGTCAATTACCTTACTAGAGCCAGCACGGACTCTGATGAAACATCAGGAGACGGTGCCATCACAACCACAGGTTCCCCGAGTAACATCAGTTCCCAGAGCATCTGCAGATGGATCAGGACTGACTGGAAACACCTGGGGGAAATCAAGGGGCACATCAATTCTTATTTAAATGTAAGAGATGAGAGGTAATTCTTTCTCATTTCACTGAATTTCCCCAGAGACATGTGAGAATTTTTTCCAATCCCAAACTCACTCATGCACTCAACAAAGCCCATATTCATTCAATTCATGACTTACTTGAATAGGTCCAGCTCATGGATAGAGGGCAGCATTGTGGGGGCTGGTAGGAGATTCTGGGTGAGTGAGATATATATTTTATTCTCAAACATCATCTTAGTATTATTTTAGAATAAACAGACTGTATAGACACAAACCTCTTTTGGGGCCTGTTTCACTGGGCTTCCACCCGGTTTGTCTGTCTTTGATGGGATTCTGACCTGGTGAGAAAGCATCAGACTTTTTACTGTAATGCTTGAAAGCAGGTGAAATAAGCACTTTAATTCCATATTGTCTATAATTTTGAGGGGCTGTTGGGATAAATAATTTCACATATTCATGTTGCTAGTTACCACCTGCCCCCCCCCCCC
>OMLC01039834.1:0-12649 GCA_900302585.1 Regalecus glesne
ATTTATATATACCTCTATACCTCTATATCTGCCTCTATATATCTACCTCTATATATATACCTCTATATATATATACCTCTATATATATAGAGGTATATATATATATATATACCTCTATATTTATATATACCTCTATACCTCTATATCTGCCTCTATATATCTACCTCTATATGTTAACCCTTGTTTCTGGTCTCTGTTATTGATGTTTTTTAATCTTGTTCATCTGTTGTTGCTAGTTTCTGAGTAACACAATATTTTTTGTATTCCTGACAATAAAGTGTCTGTATTTGAACTCTTTCATGAGATTTGGTGCTGACAGACTATTGCTGACCAAATCCAGCAGATACAGGGGGCTGAATGCCGGAGGGTGGCTGTATTGTGGGGCTTCACTGGATGCTCCCAAACCTCCGGCAGCTTTGTGTGGAGATGAAATGTTTAAAATGTGAACGTAATCAGACAAACAGCCAAATCATTATAACCCTTCAAAGTTCTCCAACTCTTATTGCTCCACTTTTGATGAGAAGACACCGAACCTCTCTGATGACCTCAGAGTCCTCTCCTGTCTCACAGAGAAGTGGTTGCTGATAACATGATGTGTTGGAGGAACTATCAAGAAAGACAAGACTTTCCCCAGGCTGTGCTGGGACGGAGACTTGATGGAAATCGATCAAACTTGTCCTGAGGTGAGAAGTTACAGTGACTGCTGAATATGGTTCAGAAGTGGAAACGGCAGACAGTGTGCCTCCTGCCCTGACTCCTCCCTGCCTCCTGCCCTGCCTCCTCCCTGCTTCCTCCCTGCCTCCTGCCCTGCCTCCTCCCTGCCTCCTCCCTGCTTCCTCCCTGCCTCCTGCCCTGACTCCTCCCTGCCTCCTGCCCTGCCTCCTCCCTGCTTCCTCCCTGCCTCCTGTCCTGACTCCTCCCTGCCTCCTGCCCTGACTCCTCCCTGCTTCCTCCCTGCCTCCTGTCCTGACTCCTCCCTGCCTCCTCCCTGCCTCCTGCCCTGCCTCCTGCCCTGCCTCCTCCCTGCCTCCTGCCCTGCCTCCTGCCCTGACTCCTCCCTGCCTCCTGCCCTGACTCCTGATAAAGCACTTTTCTAGTCTAGTGACCACTCAAAGCACTTTACAATGAGAGCCGGATGTGAGCTGGGCCACATGGTGGATGTGAACCCACAGCACCTGACGGAGGCCACATGCTTCTGTTCCTGTAGCTGGCATTTCCACTTGTCTCTGGCAAGGAGGTCAAATGTTTACATCAGCTTTCATGATTTAAAAACGACTTGGCTCAACATTTTAGACTAACTCAAGACTATTTGAAGTTTTCAATCTTTTACTATTCAAAGGTCACAATTAGAAACAGTTGTACTGCCATGACCACAGGAGAGCCAAGAGGTCAGGCCAGGACTCTGTAGTCTCTGGTGGTGTTGGAATCATACCGGTTATACTCATGTGTAAGCTGTGCTGCTGACCTCATATTAGAGGCTTTCTGCCTCACCAGCAGAATGAAACCATCAAACCAAATGTGCTGACAGGTGAGTGGAAATACCCCAAATGAAGCCATCACACCATGTGGTTAGGGTTAGGGGGCCAAAGGATTACCTGCCCTCAGCAAGTCTCAGTAAGGGACAACTCCTCAGTAAAGACATGAGAAACTCCACAAACTAACAGGAACCAGTTCAAGTCAGCCACCCAACTGCCTGTATGAGGGTCCTGTCCCCAGGTGTCATCCACCACAGGATGGAGTCACAATCACAGGAGGAGGAGGAGGAGGAGGAGACGGGTGGTAACCGTGGGGAACCAACCAGAAGACGTCTAGAACTCGATATAAGAAACACTGGATCAGGGCCAGACAGGCCGTCAGACTGTGGACTGACCAGTACTTGTTATGGGCCAGGACTAGACACATTCTGATCCAGACTTCTGTAACTGCTTATTGCTGCCGGAAAAGATCCACTAAATCATTTGAACTCAACTCTGTCGTGGACCTTGTCTGATTCATATCTGATTCTTAAACATTCAATAGAACAGCACAACTCACCCACCAGGGGGCGAGAGACTCATCTCCCTACAGGACCAGGAGACGTGTCCTTCAGTGGACTCTGTCCATGATGAAGACATTCATATCCATGATGAGGAGGAAGGCTGGATACCACGTACACATTACCAGTCAGTGACCACCTTGCATATGAAACCCTGCTTTGTTTTGGTGTCTATAACAAGTGTGGTGTTTATCAGGGTGGGGATGCTGCAGTCTTCTCAGACTGATGATGTCACCTGAATGAGTGATGAGGGCTTTCTGAATAAACCTCTCATCCACTTGAACTGATTCCTCTTTTTCTGTGATGAGCTAGTTTTCATTTGTGTTGGCACAGAGTTCGCAAAATGTCTTCCCTTCTATTTCTATTTGTGTTGTATCATGTCGAGATATTTTATGTTGTTATTTCATCAAAATAAAACCAATCAGTCAGTCAATAAATATTGCCCCTCCCTTTGGCTGCATATAAATAACACGTGTGTGAATACCTGGAGATTGATGTGTTGTGTGGTCATTCTATGTGAATCCCCTATAAGAGCCATGAAATGGAGTCGAACTCCATATTGTTAAAACCTATATGGCCATTAGACTGATTCTGGTTATTGATTTGTTCTGGTAAATAGACTAATCGTGACCTAAAGATGGACCTGTCCATTAAATAGACAGGTTCTCCAACCATGCCGGCTAGGGGCGGTAATGAGCCAAGTCGTTACTCGCAAGCTGCCAATTAACCTAAAGTAGGATAGAAGAAGAAACAGTGTTTCCGCCTCGGCGCCGTCCTCCGTGTCAGCAGAGCCTCACAGCATCGTTCATGGCTCCGTCTCGTAGCTGATGGCGTCTGGCCGTACAACGATGCACGAAGCCTACGCGGAAGAAATCCTGCGGTTAGCTGCGGCTAATAAGCCGAGTAGCTCTCTATTAAGCCTAAAGGGATTCTGTCTCCAGGCCGTTTCTCGACACATAGCCAGCTTGGACTTGAACGAGCTTCTCGGTAAGTGTGCTGTGTTACTCCACAGCCAGCCTGCTTCTGTTTGCTCCTCTGTCGCCTATTCTAGAGTTATGGCGAACATACAAACCTCACACTAAGGTGGTGAATGGACTGGTTTCATCCATATGGTACAGCAGAATGTTTTCCCAAATGTGGACCCTGAAATGATGTCGAACACATCCATCTCCCGAGTCCAGCAAAGCTGTGTTACGGGAATGAAGAAGTAAACACTGAAAGAGAGGTCCGTGTCATCATTAGTCCCCACGCTGTGGAGGTGGACACGAACTAAGATGGAGCTTGGATGTTCCTCCTGACGCCCCGCGGTAGATTCAAACCTGCAACATATGGCTCGTCAGTTCGTGAAGCCTGAGCTCGACTACTACAAGCTACTACGACTAATAGTACAACTACCACAACAACAACTACTACTACTAGTACTACCACTACTACTACTACTAATAGTACAACTACCACAACTACTACTAATAGTACTACTAGTACTACCACTACTACTAATAGTACAACTACTACTACAACAACAACAACTACTACTACTACTACTACAACTACTACTATTACTACTACTAGTAGTAGTAGTAGTAATAGTAGTACTACAACAACTATTACTACTAATACTATAACTACCACTACTATTATAAGTAATACTATACTACTACTATTACTGCACTGTAGTGTACTGACTTGGCCACTGGCTTTTACATCCTTAGTGGCTGGGTTTTATATATATATTATATGTATGCATGTATATGTATGTGTATATATGTGTGTGTGTGTGTGTGTGTATAAAATCAACGTGCAGTATCTTTTAAAGTGGTTCATTTGGGGGTTTAAATATGATGTTCTGTATCATTTTAGCATACTGTCTTCACATGGATTCAATCAAGGATAGACTGGGGATTTTGTTGATTTAAATCCATCCACGCAGGGACGCCATGACATTACTTTTCTATTTCTGTGGGTGGCATAGGTCGTTGGGTAGAGCGGTCATCTGGCGATCGTAAGGTTGCAGGTTTGATCCCAGATCCTGCAAGAGGTATGGCGAGGTGTCCTTGAGCAAGACACTGAACCCCTATGTACACCACATGACAGCCGCTCATTGCTCCTATACAATAGGATGAGTTAAATGCAGATCATTTCAAATTTCACCAAGCGGGACAGATAAAGAATCTAAAATAAAAATGATTAATTATTTTCTTGGTTTAAAGGTTGGGGCTTTGATAGCTTAGTGGTTAGCGTGTTTGCCTCGGCATCTGACGACGCAGCCACAGCAGGTTCAAGCCTACCGCGGGGTGTCAGGAAAGACATCCAGCCATAATCCGTCAAGTGCCATCTAAGTCTTTGTCCACCTCCATAATGTGGGGACAAATGGTGAAATGTAAAACAGCCCTCTCTCTGATCCCATGCACATCTTTGAATTATAAACTGCACTATTATTTTTGACTCCTTTGGTACTTTTTCCTTCAATAGAGTCATGTGTGTTGAAAAATATATTGTTCTACCATATTGAAATGTTGGTCAGTCTGTCCTCTATCGGCCTAACTTTTTTTTATTATTGCAACATAGAGTTCCCAACGTCCCTCATAAAGGATCTCTTGCCTCATTTGGACATTATTCACCTGGATAAGCTTCAGCCAGCTCTCAATCTTAAAGGTGCGTACTGCAGTTCATGTAAATCTTGTTAATTTCCCTCTGGAAAAGTGATTTTAATCCTTTGTATTTAACTATAAATTCAAGATTCAAGATCTTTATCGTCATTGTGCAAGTACAACAAAAATGCAGTTGTCACTCTCAAATGGTACGTACAGAGAGTAAAAAGACAGAGAAAATATTGGAAATATAAAATACCACCAATGAAAAAGTACAGGTTCTTAACAACACACATCAAGTGTGATTCAGTGACCATGTTGAGCTTTTTATTTTTGTTTGTATACTTTCAGGGATATCTACCTCGTCTGCATGGGTTACAATTCTGCGGGACATTAAAGGACCCAACTATGTAGGTGTTGTTATTCATTTTTATATATGTAGATGATGATTCATAATTTGATTAATGTATAGGTTTTGATGCCCACATGTCACATGTGCTGTTTTTGGTGTTCTTTCAGGCCGTTGACTTATACACTGAAGAAGAAACTAAACAGGAAACTATGGATGCGTTTTTTCAAGTGATTTTTTACGGCTTTAAATACGGATACATTGCCAGACATATCTCAAATGTAAATATCAAATCCCTCCTTTTGGTTATGGCCAAGTATGTCAAGCATTTTTGTCTTAGATTTTCCCATTTCCTTCAAAGCTTTACTGCTGAGCAGAGGCCTGTTCTTAACATCTTAGAGAAAAGCGTAAGATGTGTTGAAATTAAAACACGTATAGAAGTGTGGAAAAGTGACTCCCGGCATACCTTGTATATACTGCATCGCATCTTGGACCACGGTAAAGCTAAAGACATCATCATGTATAATCAAGATCCTATTGTACTGGCCTGGATTCTTCATGCTAGGGGATCTCAACATAGAAGTGAACAATTTCAAAAGAAGTCACTGCACAGGGAGAGGTCAAGTTTCAAGTCAAACACCTCCACATCCTCTGTAAGGGAGGGCATTGCTTGCCTAGATCCCAACACAACTAACTATAAGGATGAAGAAGATCATGTCCACCTACCCAAGCGCCCAAAGATTGATTTTGTCTCTGCAGAAGAGGAGGCAAGAAATCAAAAATCCCCATTGGATCCTGAGGTTCTTTGTCAAACTTTTACTTCATCTGGTGTTACTTTGTCAGAGCCCTGTCCTCATGGACAGATCTATTCGCTGCAGATAAGGGAGTGTGCACAGACCATGCTCAGTGTGCTCATACCCTTCCTACCCACTTGGCTGTGTCTTCACTCTCTAACTCTGCAGAGTTGTTGTAAGTCCACTGAGCCAGTGTGTTCCAGCGTGTGCCATTGTGTGTTTCTGGGGATGTGATTAAAACTTAGAGAATTTCTTGCAGTTAGACCTGTTCCATATTTCTTTGCTAGCTGTGGGTTTAAGTCTTTCATTAGGGTGGGGCTACTGCTGCATGCACGTAGATGAATCATGGTTCTTTTCAAGTAATGTGTGTCCTCTTTAATATAACATGAAATTCTCTCTGAATGGTTTGTTTATGATGCTTTTGTGTTTAGCAATTTTCAGTGATTTGGACATATTGACCTTGGCGAGGTCTCTCAAACAGCTGTCTGAGACGCCGAGAAGCTCCCTCACTAATCTTAGTATTGGTGTCTTGCCTCGTACTGTCTTCATGGAGACTCTGCTAGATTCATGCCCCAATCTAACATCCCTCTCAGTGGAGATCCACACCGTGACAGAGGATCACGGAGTACACGAGATCAAGACTGATGAGTCGATGGGCTTTGCAGGTATTTGGCCTACCATTGTAAAATATGCTTTTATGAAAAGAATAGGGTGAGACATTTATTCGGCTGAAAATCAATTTTACTGAGACTGTTTCATGCTTTCAGGATATATTTTTACTATTGATATTTTTATTTTTCAACACATGAGAAACATAACACATATTTGGAACACACGGGGTGGATGAATGTTCAAATTGAAATGTTTTTTTCCCAAACATAATTCAATAAAATCGTTTTTATAAAAAGGATCCAACAGATATCATATATTCCAAAAGGAGTAGGGGGAAGTTGCTTTTAATTTCCTGCCCCCTGATGCTCTATTAATAAACCTCATTGACAAACTTGGGTTTTTATACATAATAGTATATCATTGACAATATCTGTCTCAGAAATGACTCAATAAGAAACAATAAAAGAACAATAAAAACAATAAAAATAACAATAATTTCCAGGGATAACGGCAGCATCAACCATGTGTGTCACTGTCATTAGAGAAGGTAAATCTCATCCATGTACCTCTTTAAAGCAATCTTTTGCATCGATTTAAGTTTGTGCTTTCCTTGAGTTCTTCATTTAAGCTTTTCCACATAGTTTACCCCAGGCTTTGAAACGCACACTTGAGAGTGATCCCAACATAGTGTTTCTTCAAATTCAACTGCCCTCTTAAATTTTACCCCCCCTCCCCATCTGAGAACAGTTGTTGCATGTTGCCAGTAAATAGATTACATCTTGTTTTGTACAACATCTGTACAGTCTTAAATTCTACCAGGTCCATGAACTTCAACCCAAGAATCTAAAGCACATTTACTTTAAATGACAATAAGTTTAAAGCACAGCATTTTCTCCCCCCTAGTTATATGTCAATCCCACACCTCATTCCACGGCATAGCTCAGTGGGTGGAGTGGTTGTCTGGCAATCAGAGGGTTACAGGTTCAATCCTGATCCTGCTTAAAGCATATCAAAGTGTCATTGAGCAAGACGCTGAACCCTTAACGGCTCCCTTGGTGCCACGTGGTGGCTGCCCACTGCTCCTATACAATAGGGTGAGTCAAATGCAGAGAAAGGCAAATTTCCCTTTGTGGTTCTGATAAGGGAACCATCCCCCCCCCGACTCCTGATCCTCAAACTTTGGTCTTTTGTCCATCCCCCACTCCAGCTTCAAAACTAAAGATGACCGTACTTTTGTAGTTTTAGACCCAAATCTTAAACCTTAATCTCAATCTGTAGCCGCGGTGGCTCAGTGGGTAGAGCTCATGGCTTGGACTCGGGTTGCAGGTTCATATTCCGCTGCGTAGGCCGGTAAAGGTGAGGCATTCATGGTAAAGGGCTTTTAGTGGTCGTTGGACTAGAAAAGTGCCATATAAGAACAAGTCCTTTTACCATTTACCGTATCTCTGGAATAATCTTCCTCAATGCATTAGATTTGCAGAATCTTTGGACTGTTTTGAGTGGCTTCTAAAAGCATCTTTTTAAGTAAGCCATGCTGTAGACCTGCTGTGGTTGGTTTTAGCCTGGTCTGTTTCTTCCTATGTCCTGTTTGTTAATCTATTCATGTTATCTTTTATTGATTATAGATTATTGGTACTTGGTGTGGTCTTGGTCTTTTTAACAACCTGCACAGTGAACAAGTAACCCTTGTTCATACTTGTGTCAGATTATCACTGATCATGAAAATGATCTTGATCCATTTGAATGTCATTTGGCTTTAAGATCAGGAGTTTGTATACACAACAAAGAGATATTGAGTTCATATGCCTGTTGATTTCTAAAAGATAATACTTATATAAGGAGGGCAAGGACTTTCGATTATCAAGTACTCTGAAAATCAGAAATGTGTGAAGAAAAGTGAGATGTGAAGAAAATGATCATTTTCTGGTTTTCAACACTCTTTCTCACAGTGCTCCCTCTCCAAGAGCTGACGGTGAAAGCTCCTCAAGTTCAGACAAATCTGGACAGCATTACATCTGTTTTGAGGCGCTCTTCAAATCTCACCTCGCTTGACATTTCAGGAATCAGGCTGTCTATTGGATCTTCACACCAGGAACTTCTCACTGTTGTCTCAGGTGAGGTAGATTTATGTGTGGTCTCAAAATTCAAGGGGATTAACATTAATTAGATGAGATTGAGTTTTATTGTCAATGCAGAGTGCAGGTACTCTGACAAGGAGATGCAGTCTGGCATCTAACCAACTGAAGAATGCATTGAAGTGCAAAGTATAATGAATACAAATGGGTAGAGTGCATGGCTGGGAGTCGGGCGTTGGGGGTTCATATCCTGCCTCCAGGTGCTGATGGGTGCAAGATAAGAGATAAGAGATAAGATATAAGATGAGATAAGATAAGATATAAGATAAGAGATAAGATAAGATAAGATATTCCTTTATTAGTCCCACTGGGGGAAATAGCGGTGCAACAGCAGCCAGTGTAGAGCACAGTACAGAGACATCACATCCAGGAAACAACATGTAGTTGGACAACATTAAACAGGGTAGGGAATCTGTACATTATATACAGTATGGACAGATAGCATTCATTAAGATAAAGATGAGGAATGCAAGAGGTTCAGGATAAGGAAGAGAATGACGACACGACTGACAGACACAGAGCGAATGATCTGAGCTCAGGACTTTACCTCGTCTGATGTCGCCTCTTCTTCCAAATCCACCGTGCTGAGCCTGCCTATCTGAAACATGCCACCTCCTCCAGACGGCTATGGACCAAAGACATAACAGACTGTAGCAACAAAGCGAGATACACCTTTCTGCAGATTAACATGTGACATATAAACAAGATGTTGCTGCCTAGCGTGGATGTAAATGAATAACTCTTTTTTTTATGATTCCCTTATCAGTCCCACAAGGGGAAATGTGGATTTCTCTGCATTTTGACCCAACCTATTGTATAGGAGCAGTGAGCTGCCAACATATGGCGCTCAGGGGAGCAGTTAGAGGTTAAGTGTCTTGCTCAAGGACACCTCGACATGCTGTATGCAGGACCGGGGATCGAACCTGCGACCTTCTGATTACCAGACGACCGCTCTACCCACTGAGCTATGCCGCCCCCCCTAAATGCTCATCGTAACGTTTGTGATGCCATGTCAAGTGATAGTGTCCCAAGCAGGTGGTCAGAGGAGCATCCCATTCAGTTAGAAAGCGTGTGATATTCCAACTGATCCACTAGTTCTGGGAAGATGTTACCGTCAACATTTTCAATTTCAGTGTGCCTCTGCTGGCCAGCGAGACAGTGAAAAGTCAGATTACTGCTGTTAACCTCATCAATACAAGTCAAAAGTTGCTAAGCCCTTTCAATGCTCACATGCCATGAGCATTGCACCACGCTGTCACTGGACCTTGCCGTTTAGTTGATCCAACAGCGTTGCCGTGTGTGTTAAGCGGTACATGCATATGGTGCAGGGACTGGAGAAAAGGCTGCATATTTAGTGTTGAGGGGGTATTAGTCCAACCTAAACGGAACCAGATTTCAGTTCCAGGACCGTAAGTTCGATTCCCTGTGAAAAACTACTGGGTTCAAGTCCCAGAGGTGACAGGATCACAACACCTAGATGAGAGACATCCACTTATTGAGGACGTCTGCACGGAAAGACATTTTAATTTTATTTATTTTCTTAGAGTGTAATGACGGGCGGGGGTCAGACACCATAGATTTTTATCTATTGATACAGTTAATGTGGTGTCAAAGCCCTCTGGGACTCAATTGTGTTTGATGATTATATAATTTGACTTCAGTTAAAAGTGGTCAAAATGATACAAAACATAGCAGGTCATAGATAAAAAAAAGCAGTTCTGAATCAGATCATCTGGACATAATTTCAAAAGATAGGAGGACGTTTTGACATTCATCTGAACGTCTTCATCAACTCTGAAGGCAGCCCTGAGTTACCCACTCCCCCTGACAGTGGACGGAGATGGGAACCAGAGACCTCACCACACACAGGCTGCAGCCAAACCAAGTTTTTAAGTCAGAGCAACTCTTCAAGGTGTGCTTTTCTCGTAGAGACGACACATTTCGAGCAGTTAGCGCTATTCGCCACTATGGAGACATTTGGCTCACCAATTGCAAGAAATCAAGAGAAGTTGAGAAATTAAGACATTTGGATGAAATGTCGAAACTTCCTCCTATTCTTTGCGTTCGTGTACAGATTATCGGATTCGGAATGTTCCAATATTTTTACCTCCCCGGATTATAAAGAAAAAGAAGAAAACTCGGGTCATCACGATGTAACTTGTAAATGAATGACTTCATTATCCAATGCAGACAGAACCAATCAGTCAGACCTGGGCTAGGCAACACACATTCGAAACGTTAAACCGCAACGTGGTGCGCTTGGCATTAAGTGAAAGTGGACGTAAAACCAGCAGGGCATCCTACCAGACATGGAACTGACGGGATAAATCGACATGAGAAGGCTAACAAACAGAGCAGCTACGATTGTCGGTGGCCTACAGCCAGTGGGTCGGTACCTGTTTAGAGTATTTGGCCTGCTCGGAGCCGTTGAGGAGCGGCGTGCCTTCGCCGGTGGCCCCGGACTCGTCAGCCCGGGTGGACCAGGACACTTTCTTGGTGATGTTGGCCATGTTCGCCTCGAACAGCACCGCAGTGGGAGAGTCAGTGGTAAAATGTGTGTTACATGGAGGTTGTTTGTAGCTAACGGACAACTCACTCTCAGCTCCCCATGACTAGCCAGATAAGGAAACTCGTGACTCTTTGTAAGGGTCGCGTACAGGGTCAAATCTGCCCGCTTCTCCCATTTTGTGGGTATTGTAGTTTTTTTTCCTGTTTTTCTTGTAGTCTGTCAAAATCTCGAAACGCACATCGGAATTCCAAGTTATACATTTAAATGATAACAGAGTATAATACGACCTGGATAAGCCAGGTCTCAGGATGTAAAGATATGTGTTCAAGACTTCCTGTTTCTTTTTGATCATGTTTTCACACGAATCCATTAGTCCCCATGTTGTGGGGGTGGAGAGGGATTTAGGTGGAGTTTGGGGGATTTAGGCCGGATGCCCTCCCTGACTACTCATGGTGGGTGAAAACCTTAAACATCTGACTCGTCAAAACACACACCGAGATACCGCCCCCTTCAGGCCATGGTCAGTAGTAGTAGTGGTGGTGGTCGTGGTGCAGACATGACCTCAGGAGGCTTGGCTCCTGGACTTTTGAATGCAGTGAATCAGAGTTTGGCGACACTGTAGTTGTTGGTTTTGTTTTAATCACCACCTGTGATTACAGCTTACTGGTCACTTTACACCTCAGAACAGCAGAGACACTACAGGGATGATCAGATATGATTACATAGTCCACCTCTAAGGTGTTAGTGGTTTGTGGTGAAAACCTCCACCTGAATCCACCTTTATTAAAACATACAGTACTCCAGACACTCACACGCCACCTGTTTCACCTCGCCATGCACCTCCACGATATCCTCCATGCCGAGCACCACCCCTCTGGGCAGCCCCCGTCCCTCGGCCACTCCCTCCACCTCTCTGTAGCTCAACATGCGGTCCCATAATGTGAACCCTGCCATGCGGCCAGCGAACCCCTCAGAGGGGTCAAACCCCCCACCCACCGTGTCCTGCTCCTGCCCCAGCACCAAGAACCCACCTCCAGGAACCTCCCGCCCCTTCTGGAAGTTGGACCCCGAAGAGGTGAGGTGGCGATCGGTGTAGTGCCAGAAACGGCCCTGGATGGAGGACCAGATGATACAAAGGTGGTGCCAGCCTCCATCCAGGAGGAGGCCTGCTGGGAGGTGCCGGTAGACGGGGTCTCCGAGGACAAAATCCAGGACTGTCGATGAGGAGGATGATGAAGATGAGGTGGTGCGTGAGTATGCTGAGTCAGGGTAGGGGTAGGAAGGGTATCTCGAGGAGGAGGCTAATGCATGGGAAGAGGGGGGTGATGAGGAGGAGGAGGAGGAAGATGATCGGCGTCCGTACAGGACTAACTGGTTGTCGTTGTCATTGGTGGCATAGGAGAGCAACGTCCCGATGTGTTGGGCCTCCACATGGAGCCACAGACACACAGAAAGCTCCGGTAGGCTAGGGAGGCTCCGGGGGAAGGTGACGTAGTTCCCGATGGAGGCGGATGGGAAGAAAAGGATGGAGTCAACGTTGCAGACTGAAAAGTGAAAGGGAGAGAGCAGAGATGTTTAAAAGGACAGAGAGGAAGACATAAGGAAATGAACCTGGAACTAATAT
>OMLC01039843.1:0-13694 GCA_900302585.1 Regalecus glesne
GAATAAGGATAAGAATATGGTGTTTAGCTTAATCTATGCATTCAAAGAACAGCAACAGATACTAACAGACACACAGAGAAAATAACTGCACTACCAAAAGAGGAAAGAAGACACATCAATAATATATTTAGAAAGCAGAAAGGAAGAAGTACACAGAAACTGGAATACAACTGCAAAATAAAGGTCTTCTCTAAAAAAATATTAAAAGAAAAGGGATACTGAAGAAACTGATCAATAAACAGATGAGTGGCAGAAAATAAATGAATAAACGTGACATATAGGAGGAGTACCTTAACATATGGAGGGGCAAAGGATGATAAGTACCACCTGACTTCCTCTTCTCCATTTTCCACCTCCAGGCAGGCTTCTGAAGCAAAGCAGTACAACCCTGGTTTGTAAATCCCTTTCTATCGGGATCCAGAGTTGGTCTATTTGAATTATACCTTTGCCTGAATTATAATTCAAGCTGCTTGGAATCTTCTTTACTACCTGAAGTTTCCCCAGAGGGAGTAGCAGGGAAGACAATCATTTTGTGGCTGATCTCCACCAGTGCTTTGGGCTGTGGGGTCAGAAAGGGCTGACCAGTCTGGCTGCGGGTCCTAACCAAAGGCAAGAGAGGGGTGGCAGCCTGTGGAGTCAATGCTGACAGGGTCCTATCTGCGGGAGCTGCTGAAACGTCCAGAGTCAAATCCTGACGAATCTGAACCTTGATGGACTGAAACAACATATGTTTCCAGTGTTTAGCAGATGACATTCTCCAGTGACAAAAAGAGTACCAACATGAAGTAATTAACATTCAAAAAGGATTCAACATTATTCACGTCAGCTCGTCTGATATCTTATACCTTCTGATGACTGTCACATTGGATATAAATTTGTCCACTCCATGGTAGTAGTGCAGATTTGGTGGCTAGCGAGGGGTTGGGACTGATCAGAACCTGCAGGTGACACCTAGGTTAACAAAAAAACAGATAGTGGGGAAATAGTTGCATCAAAGGTAGGTAGGTAATGCTAGTAGGTCTGAAAGCCATCCTGACATTTTCCCTTTATGCAAGTATCATTCCACAACCTTCCATCTATTGGCGGATTAAAGGATCAAGCTGCATCACACAAATGATAACATGTTTAAGACTCCTTGCACGTTTCCTTTGTTGTCCTCATTTTCTATGTATGTGACCTCACATGAACCTGGGAGACCTGTAATTGGTGCCAGTGTAGTGGTCTGGATTATGATGCTTAAACTGATCTGTCTGCTGCTATTCTCACCTCTTTTAAGGATCCTCATCCACCTGTCTATTTGTCCACATGCAACATATGATGAATCTTGGCCTAGTGGCTTGATCTGGCGTGTTTGGATTTTAGATATTCATTGATTAATATCTTCATTATGAAGGAGGTTATAATTATTAGTACTCTTATCTTTTTAATTCAATAAGAATTCTGTTATCGTGATCATGTTGTATGATGTAAAGTGTGTCTTATTCTGTGTACACATCATCCATCACACATCTGTCTGTCTTGGGAGAGAGATCCTCCTCTGTGGCTCTCCCTGAGGTTTCTTCCTGTTAATGGTTTTTAAGGGAGTTGTTTCTGATCTGATGTGAGGGTCTAAGGACAGGATGTTGTGTTAATGTAAAGTCCACTGAAGCCCATTTTTAGTTTGTGATAATGGGCTATAAAATTGACTAGAAGCATACTTCTGGCAGTAGGGAGACAATGAACATTATTTTTTGATGACAAGTTTAATGCTATTACATTACACACCTTTACATCTTCAGTTTGTGGTATGTAAGAGCGATAGTGAATTCTTACTGTGGCTCTATAACTCCATGCTGGGGGGTGATGGTTAGGCAATGGGCAGGCCAGGACAACTCAAAACTCAGCTGTCTGGATGTGTTGTTCCGGATCTGAACCTGCCTGGTAGTGGCTGCACCATCTAGAACAATAACAATATAAGCATTGGTGATCTGTAATAAAGATTTATTTAGCAAAGCCAACAAAAGACTGCAGATGGTGAAAATCATTATCATATAATTTCCTCTGGTCACTGCCTGATGGCACCTACATCCTGTCAGACTCGAGATTAGCTTTAGGGCACTTACTCACATTGTTCACTCCTGACTACATTCTCGCTTGCGTTATACAAACTCTCAAAGGTAGGTTGCTTTGGATCGATGTGTTTGATGAATGAAATTGTAACATTTTATTCCAGAATCTTATCCCATGTTCATGTTAGCAGGATTTAAAAATCAGACCCCTTTAAAGCTGCAATAGAGAACATGAATATTATTTTTTATTCTTGTATCCTCCTTTTCCCCCACCTGAATTCCACGAGTTGCTTACTGCTGGGTCAGTCTCTTTGATACCTCTCTAGAAGGTCAACAGGAAGGAGGAAGCCGTAGCATGCGTCTCCTCCAAGTCACATGACAACAAGCACTCACTATTTTATACATTACGGTCTGGTGGGGAAAGCACAGTGCTTGGCCGTCAGAGGAGAATGAAGCAGAGTACTTTCCGCTCACTTAACCAAGAGGCCTGGACCACCCAGAGGGGGACACTAGTGAACCCAGAATACTTTATCCAACCTAACCCCTGTACCAGTGTGAGGCTTAGCCAATTACGACCCACTAGCTATGGACTTCTGGCCGTGGTTGGAAACAGCGCAGCCGGGAAATCAGTGAATCTCTTGAACTATTCCACAAGCAACCAGTAGGTCAGGATGAATGTGAATTGACACATGGATCTGCATTTGTAAGAATAGCCAATACAAATGCCCTCCCTCAGAAAAGACCTATGATTGGCCATAACTCTCCTCGCAACTCTTAAATTACAATATGCTGAACGGCTATGAAATGTTTGCCCAATGACGGCAAAAGCAAAAACAAACAAAAACGGCCCAACCCCAGCAAAGCGTTGAAATACATGAGTAGAACTTAAAATTGCAGCGAAACAATGCTATATTTCAATTCATGTTAGAACCCAAATTGCTACTTACTGATGGTGGGAGCAGTGAGGACAAGATGTTCTGGCTGAACGGACCAAGATTCCTGCTGCCTGTCCGAGGACTCTGAAGCCTTAGGGGAGAGACTCAGCACTCAAAACTTCATAGTCCATTTAATTCAGGCAAAATCCTTTTCCATTGTCTTCCATAAAAGATGCAATCAAAAATGTATTGAGAGCATATCGTCTATTAAAGAAGCTACATTGAAAATGCTACCTTATGGGATGGTTCTGCCACTCTTAGGGCCAGACCTTGGGGTCCTTTCACGGGTAGCACATCCAGGGACAAATTACTATTTGCGAAACCACAGGGAAATAGAGAGCAGTATTACATTCTTTATACACTTAAGTTATCAGCTCAGACCAAATGTGCAGGAAAAGATATTTGGAACAAAAGAAAATGTTTACACTATTTGATATAAACAAAGATAACCCCAAAATTGCAGACCAACAATATTTTGTCTAATTAGTGCTTTGTTATTAGTTGCATTTTAAGTAAGTTAGGGAATCATTTATTTATTTATTTTCAGTGGAAACACATTTTTATAAACTTCTTATTACCTAGAAGAAGGTATGACTTAAAAAACAGGATCTGTAATGTTTGGAAGCAGACGTTTGTCCCTCATAATCCTTCACAGACCACTATAATCCCCCTCCTCTTCCCATTTGAAATCTTACCCACACTTCAAAGCAAAAACAGAGTAGAATTGCATAATGTCTCAAATGAAAAATAAATGGATTCCCTTATGTCCCGCAAGGGGAAATTTAAAACTTCAGTGTCTTGCTCAAGAACACACTAGTCTTGATCTTATTGTAAATTAGAAATGGAGCTGGTGAGCTAAAATGTTTAGGATGTTTTTGTAGCCTAAATATTTTCTTTATATTTCACCAATACCAACAGCAGAACCATTAATCTCAGAATTGATCAATACAACAGTTTTTATCGCTGGTGCCTGTTGAATACAGTACCCATCCCTATGAGTAATATGTCAATATTTTCAGACCCACCACTGGCAACTATTCATTTAGCAATTGGCAATTTATTGTGAGATGGATAAGCAGATTTTTCCATTTGATGATAACCTTTGGCTGAAACAAATTTCTTGTCTGCCTGTTTTCAGAGAAAAAAAAACTAATCCACTTTGCTCCAATGAACCATGCTGTTGCTTACAGCCTTAAAATGAAAAACAAGGGGGAATAACAGAGCTAATCTGCATGGCTGACACATTATCCACATTAGGCCTCGTCCACACTGCTTACCTTTACCCGTGTGTGACAGCTACTTTACTGCTGAAACTTTCACAAGTGTAATGTCAACAGAGACAGCATTGCTGCTGAGGTGCTGCTACCACCAGTCCCATCTTTTTACTTTTGAGCTTTCCTTTGATAAATGCCATCAATAATCAAATATTTCATTTCTTTATATCTAATGAAAATTCAATTTTGCCTAGCTTGCTGCGGCTAATGATTAAAAAATGTTTTTTTTTGTCTG
This sequence comes from Regalecus glesne, assembly GCA_900302585.1. Classification (NCBI taxonomy): domain Eukaryota; kingdom Metazoa; phylum Chordata; class Actinopteri; order Lampriformes; family Regalecidae; genus Regalecus; species Regalecus glesne. The sequence goes on from OMLC01039843.1 coordinate 4,493, forward strand.
TGACATTCTACAGATATAGACATTGAAATTATAGTAAAAACTCTCAATTATGTAATGTATGATGTATATTGACAATTAGCAGTCTACTTTTACCAAGAAGCTTAAAGCAGAGAAAATAGGCTCAGTGCCAAAACTCTACATAAAAACACAACTCAGGCTGTCTGACCACTCGAACCTGTTAAAATGGGCAACGAAATGAAAAGAAAAGCGTTTCCATGGTGCACAGAGTAAATCAGGTAGGAAGTGTGGCCCGGGCCTTACTCTAAAAGCTTATAAAGCCCTATATGACCATAGGTATGTAGGGGCTAGTGTTGTCCAATGTAGGCTACATATGCTGAATGAAGCCCTTGATCCATTTTGAATTGTATTTGTGGCATATGTACTTGTTTGCCTATGCATGTTGGATGCTTATGAAATTTTAATTTCCAAAATAGAGGACTTTATAAAGAAATGTAAATTCCTCCTGTGAATAATTCAGCCCATTACCTATTCCAGATGTATTTGTCAATTAGCTAAGCCCTAGTATAAACATATGTAAAAGGCATTATTAAATTTTGGGGATGACTATCATTATGAAATTGCAATACAATTCTCAAATCATAGCACTAATATTAAAATTCTTGTCTGTGGCCTTGCCTAATGGTTGCCAGCTCCCGTCTTCCCTAAGTGGTCTTTTTAAAATGCTATGGTTAAGATACAGTAGGCTCTTGCATGTTTTGTTTCAGTAACAGCTCATGTACATGATGGTACCTGTCTGTCTCCAAGTCCTGCTTAATAGATGACTCCATGGGCTCAGTGTGGTCACTCTCGCCAGTATCTGAACTCTCTGTGCTGCCCATCAGCGACAGGACTACCTTACTCATATTCCCATAGAAGATTTGGGCTTCATTCGGTCTCTGTGGCAAGTCATAGGCTACAGGGGAAGATCAACATCAGTGAAATCCGTTACCACGCAACACATTTTAGGCTCTTTTTTGGAGGAAATTAGATTCTGGTATTATCGTTTTGTTATGAAATGAGTAGCAATGAAAACAATGAAGTTATCCAGAATTCAGATGTTTTTTGCTCATATCCTTCTAGCATCAGTTTCTCACTTCAACCAAATCTAACCAGATCTCAACTCTCCAACGGGCAAACCAAGATCCATTACAAAATATCTTACCCTCTGTAATCTGATCCTCTCCTAAGAACTTTGTGTTGAATTCAATATTCTTCAGTATGCTATTCTCAGAAAGAATCTTCTTTCCACTCTCCACCTTACTCTGCAACAACCTGGGGGGGAAAACACAGAATAAATGGGCAAACAATAAAGACAACAAAAATTAATAAATAAACAGAAACATTTTTTAATCCAATTCAATGCCAATTGGGTATGCTTTTATCAATGCTTTGGGAGTATTATGTCATCTTAAATTATAGCTTAGCTCATATGCCATCTCTTATTGCAACTAGCCAAACAAGAAAAACATTGTCCTGCAGGATATACTAGGGCAGTGAATGGTAACACTTGGCTGAATGAGAAAATTCAAAACCAATTTCTCTAAAATACTCATTTCAACAATAAAGAAAATTGTATTAGAGAAGAACTCCCATGTGGGGGTCTCATTGTGCAAACAGTACTTCCACATCACATAAATGTAACAAATTGCGTCTTGAATCCCAAACCAGCCAATGAACTTATCAGATTGTTTTGATTGAATAACTATTCTTTACTTTCCCTCATTGTGTTTCGCCAAATGCTAATGTCAAAAAAATTCACTTTAATAAACAAAATAATTGTCGCCATGTCTGACCTCCGGTATTGCTGCCTGGAAACTTCATCTCCACAGAAAAAACAAAGAGTAACGAGCAGCGCATTTGCTGACTGACACAGAGACACCTCTCGCTGGGTGGACTTGAGAAGTACTGTGATCACCTAGAAATACATACACATACGCACACATTGAGAGGGCTACATTACAGGATTAGCATTCATATGACAGACAGGCACCACCTAGTAGGATTTAAGAAGCTGACACTGAATCAGGGGGGCGGCATAGCTCAGTGGGTAGAGCGGTTGTCTGGGAATCAGAAGGTTACAGGATCGATCCCTGGCCCTGCATATAGCATGTCGAGGTGTCCTTGAGCAAGACACGGAACCCCCAACTGCTCACTTGATGTACGTGGCTCTGGATAAGAGTGTCTGCTAAATGCCTGTAATGTAATAATGATTGCACGAATTTAAAAACACCTTCTATGCCAAAACCTTGAACTTTCCCTCTTGTTTAAAATGTATTCTTGTCTGAACTTCAAATTTCAAGTCCCTCAACTTCTGACAGTCATTCATTCCTACACTACAATATAATGTTTTTTCAGGCATTCTAGGCTTCATTGACAGGCGAGTCACCGTAGACAGCAAACGGAGAGTGTAAGGAAAGAGATGCAACAAAAGTCCCAAGCTGGAATCCAATCCAGGATGATGTATTAAGGCCAGAGCCAATGTGGTATACCAGCTGAGCCACCAAGCTGCCAAATAATATAATCTTTTAATATCAGTTTAATAAGGTGTCCTACCTCTTGCGTTCTCTCTTTCAGGACAAATTGTGATGGGGAGAGGCTAATGACAGAGGGATCCATGATGGAGCGCGTCTGCATGTCAGAGTAAGCCTCAGCTTTGATGAAGGCTGCCCTGGAGCCAGTGTTCCTCACACACAGACACACCTTGCTGACTTTGCCAACAGCTATGCCTGTTAGCGTGGTGACATAGCCATCTGCTCGTTTCCTCAGATCCTCCAGGATGATATTGCTGGTGCCACCATACCCTGAAAGAGGAATCTGAGATAACATGGGAGTAAACTTATGATATAGTTATCCTTAATGCACATTTCTTCTAAAGCCAAGCTTTAGAAGAATTATTAGTTGATTATCAGTAGTGAAAAGAATAATGACAGTGTGTCTATACCTACACACACACCACAGAGCAGAAAACATTTAAGATTTATGAAAAGCTTATAGAAGTAGCAGTCAGGAAAAAAAAGGCAAACGTTACAAAGAAAACAAGAAAATGATGAGAGGAAAATAGATAGCAGGTGATAAAAGAAACCAGAGAGATGTAAAATAAAAGTCAGATTCTCACCGTAAACTTGATCCCTGGCTGTGAGGGCCGTACTCCAGATTGTTTGATCTCAAGCTTGGCCAACATACAGGCCACCCTGGTGGGTGCAAAGAGCAAGTGTATCGTCACATCCTCTTTAGGACGAATTGACAACTCCCCGTGTCTTGTCAAACGCTCCTCTGGACTGAACATACTCTGGAGCTGAAAGAGAGAAATACACTACATGGTAATTTGGTTGGTTTCACAATTATATATTAATAGTTGAACAGACATCCATCCATCCAATTTCAACTGGTTATCTGAAGCCAGGTAATGGAGTTATGCTGGAGCCTGTTCCAGCACTCATTGGGAGAAGGCAAGGACCTATCCTGGACAGATCCCCATTCCATCACAGAGTATATCATTTAAAAAAAAACACATCTTTTTTCTTGCCATATGTTGGCAGCTCACTGCTCCTATAAAATAGGATGGGTTAAAATGCAGAGAAATCCAAATTTACCCTTGCAGGACTGATAAGGGAATCAATTTATTTGATTTATTTATTTAAACCCAATGAAAAAAACAGTATGGGTTCAGAAAATTTTACCTGAAAACAATCTTGGTCTTGACCACGGATTAGCAATCGTAGTTGCTGGAACAAACTGGAAGAATTGTTCCTTAGAACCAGCTTCTGTTGCCTTTGAAAGGGACAGACAAACATTAGTCCTTCATCTCTAAAAGGAACCAATCCAGAACATTGATAAGATACCAAATAAGGTTTCTGAAAATTATTTTAAAAGAAAGGCTCTTTGCTAAAAAAACATGTTCATCAGAAAATTCTAAATCTGCATGAGCTGGTAAACTACTGCAGCCTCTTTAAAGATCATCATCCATCTGTCCACATTCTATAAATGATGAGAAATAGTCTAGTGGGTAGATCTGGCATATTTGCATTCTAGATGGTCATTAATTGGCACTGTCGCTAAGGATTTTATCAATATCTATCCATCCATCGTCAACCGCTTATCTGGGGTTGAGTCCCAGAGGTACCAGATTTCAGCCGGAAATTCCAAGTTTTCCTTTCCCTTGCAACATCAACTAGCTCTGACTGGAGGATCGCAAGGCATTTCCAGAACAGTATACAGATAAAATCCCTCCACCTGGTCCTCAGTCTATCCTCTGGCCTCCTCCCAGCTGGCCATGCCTGGAAAACTTCATTTGGGAGGTAACCTGGTGGCCTCCTGATTAGATGCCCAAAGTACCTCAACTGGCTCCTTTCAACTTGAAGGAGCAGAGGCTCTACTCAGAGTCCCTCGTGATAACTGGACCTATCATATCTTCAAGGGAGACATCAGCCACCCTCCTGAGAAAACCCAGTTCAGCTACTGATATCCATGATCTGGTTCTTTAGGTCATGACCAGCCTTCATGGCCAGAGTAGGAACAAACACTGACCAGTAGATGAGACCTTTGTCTTCTGGCTCAGCTCTCTCTTGGTAACCATGGTTTGGTCAAGTGAGCTCAGTACTGCTCCAGCAGCTCTGATTCTCTGGTCCAACTCATGCTCCATCTTCCCCTCACTGGAGAACCCTGAGAGACTTGAACTCCCTCACTTGGGGTCAGGACTCATCCCCTACTCAGAGTGGACCATCCTCTGGTGTCCTGCTGAGAACCATGGTCTCAGATTTAGAGGTACTGATCCTCATCCCTGCTGCTCCACACTCAGCTGTGAACTGATCCAGAGACTGTTGGAGGTCACAGACTGATGATGTCATCAGAACCACATCCTCTGTACACAGCAGTGATGTGATCCTCAGTCCACTGAACTACGACCCCTCTCCTCCACCACTACACCTCCTCATCCTGTCCATGAACATCACAAACAGGACAGGTGACAAGGAGCAGCCCTGGTGGAGGACAACCCCCACCAGGCAGGAGTCTGACTCACTACTGTCAATGGTCAATCCATGACTAGCACAGAGGTCCAACAGTAAAGCACCATTCAGATCAGGGAGGCCGAAAAATATCTTTGGAGTTGAACAATCAAATGGTGGTGTGAAAAGCTTGATATGGCCATATTTGACCTCTATGTTGAGTCTGAAGCCCCATTTGAGCCAGGCTCAAGTCAATGTTGGAGTACTTGACCTGACTTGACCTGACTTGACTTGATTACAGTAGGTGAGGTACTTTTTAGGGCAACCCTGTTGTGAGATACCTCAAGGGGAAAAGGGTTCAAATCCAGCCTTGAACCCGATAGCTAAAAGCGTCATTCTACAGTCATCTCTACTGAAGCTGGTGTTGATTAAAGTTAAATGTTTAACATCAAAGCCAAAACTTGATGATTAACCGGTCAGTGTGCTGTTAGTGGGGTGACCGTGTTACTGTCCCCTCAGTCCAACATAAAGAAGCTAACTTAACATTTGGAATGACACATGAGTTAAACCTCAAGCGTGACATCTATGATGTGCCCACCACAGCTTTTACTACTCATGTACTTGTGTTTCTACTACTCATGTACTTGTGTTTCTACTACTCATGTACTTGTGTTTCTACTACTCATGTTCTTGTGTTTCTACTACTCATGTACTTGTGTTTCTACTACTCATGTACTTGTGTTTCTACTACTCATGTTCTTGTGTTTCTACTACTCATGTACTTGTGTTTCTACTACTCATGTACTTGTTTCTACTACTCATGTACTTGTGTTTCTACTACTCATGTACTTGTGTTTCTACTACTCATGTTCTTGTGTTTCTACTACTCATGTACTTGTGTTTCTACTACTCATATACTTGTTTCTACTAGTCATGTACTTGTTTCTACTACTCACGTAACTCCTCTTGGCGCATCTTGAATGGTGATGACTTTTCCGACGCCACTTGAATGCAGCATGAGTTCCTGTTTCGTCACTTCCGCACATGAAGCGCTCGGTAACTAAGCCGGGAGGACCATGGAGGAGGACAGTTCCCAGATACTAAACCAAGCCCACGACCAATTCGCTAAACATAATTTCACAATTGCAGAAGAACTTTATACAAAATTTATCACGTCCTGCTTGCACACAAGGTACTGTCAGGAGTTTGCTGTACTGAGTCTATGCCGGGCACCTTCCGCTCCCCGTTATTATGATCATGCTCATTATGACTGCAGATGATGGGATTCACCGTGGAGTCCGTTTAAAAAACATATTTCTCTTCTGTCACGTTCACAGAGACTGCGGGGCCCAAAGTTTGGCCACTGCTCTTAATAACCGTGGACAAATAAAGTACCTCAGAGTGGACTTTCGTGAAGCAGTGGAGGACTACACTTCAGCAATAGAGGCCGACCCTCAGTTTGAGATCCCGTTCTACAACAGAGGACTCATCCACTATAGGCTAGGTGATGACACGCTTTTTGTTTTGCCACTATCAAACTGCATCCCTCACAGGTTTGACACTATTTCACCAGAGTCCGGTTCACCTTGTCGACGCTAGATGGCGCTGTCCGGCACGTTTTCGCCTAGTCCAGAGTGAGCATGTGGTGCGTCTAGTCACGGTGCCTTCCTGCTGTTCCTTGTCTTGCAGGCTTTTTCGAGGATGCGATCATTGACTTCAAGAAGGCGCTGAGGCTCAACCCAAGTTTTGAGGATGCCAGAATAAGCCTCCGACAGACTCACCTGGACCAGCAGCACAGGGCCAACAGAGGATACTGAGGTCCCCACAGGTGGCCCTGCTCTCTTCCTCTGGTGCGGATGCTGAAAGTCAACACACCTGGACAAGTTTGGCTCATGGTGGATGAAGGACCGCTGAGTGTCAGATAAAAGAGCACATAAAGTGGCCCGCGTGTTGACAAATCACCATACACCTCATATCTCTTGTAACTCCATCATAGCTCTGTCATCTCAGTGTTGTCTTCTGTGAGCTGTGTTTTATTCTGTGCACACATCATCACAGTTTGTCCCCCCTGGGAGAGAGATCCTCCTCTGGGGCTCTCCCTGAGGTTCCCTCCGGCTTTTCTCCCCGTTAAAGGTTATTTTAGGGAGTTGTCTCTCATCCCGCTGTCTGAGGACAGGATGTTGTGTTACTGTGAAGCCACTGAGGCTCATCTGTCATCACAGGCTATACAATTCAAACTTTTAACTTTGATTGTTGTGGTATAAAACCAAAGACATGGTGGTGGAGTTTCACAGGTGCACACTGACATTGATGAACATCCCGGGGATGGACATTGACATGGTGACATCTTACAAGTACGTGGGTGTTCATCTCGACAGAAACTGGACGGCACTCGAGAGCACTGCACAGGAAGGGCCAGAGCAGACTGAGGTCTTCTGGAGGTCAGAGGTCACTCCTCAAGACATGTTCCAACATGGTGGTGACACCAGCCATCTTCTATGGAGTGGTCTGCTGGGGCAGCAGCATCTCAGCTGCAGAGAGGAAGAGACTTGATCAACTGGTCTAGAGAGCTAGCTCTGTACTGGGATGTCCCCTCAACACTGTGGAGGTAGTGGGACAAGGGAGGATGATGGCTAAGCTGTCATCCATGATGGACAATAGTTCTCCTCCCATGCAGGACTACATCACTAGACTAGAGAGCTCCTTCAGTGACAGGTTACTCCATCCAAGATGTCTGAAGGAGCTTCATCACAGGTCTTTCCTTCCTGCAGTAGTCAGACTCTATAATCAGCACTGCTCCCCCTACAGGCCACATACACACCTGAACAACTGGATCACATCACATCTAGTGAACTCTGAGGGTGCTGTCTGTTCATACTGTGTATAGTGTTCAGATTCCCCCTTGTTTAAACTGCTGTTACACATTATGTTCTAGACTTGGTGCCTCTCTTACTGGGCTGTCCACTTTGCTGCTGTGACCCTGTCATTTCCCCCTGTGGGACTAATAAAGGAACATCTGATTTTATCATTCTCTTACGGCAGCCTAGTGAATGGATGAATGGACTGCCAAGTCCTATCCACACAGACCTACTGATGGAGACCTGGCCCATAAAACCAAGATGGCCAGGCAGGTCTTCAAGGCAACATGGATGTGAACTTTTGCCAGCTCTTTAATCCAACAGGACTTTAATGGAGTGTTTTAGTGCTGCGGATGTCCTGACAACCACTGACCGTGAGCAGCGTCCCTTAGCGAGCGTAAATGGACTTGTTCTGATAGAGTCGATGGTGTTTGGGGGCTCTTCCAGATGACTTTGTGGCTGCTGACTTTGTTCCACTAGCTCAGGGCCATGAGCCCTGAGCTAGTGGAACAATCCTGTTTTGTTCCTCTAAACAGGAAGCAAGTGGGGCGAGAGGGGAGGGGCCTTTCAGGGGACTTCACATCAGGACTGAGGGGGAGTGGCCAGACTAGGTGTGCACGCCTGGTGACTTGTAGAAGGTACACTGCAGGAAGGGGGGGGGCATAGGGCAGGAAAGCAGAGTGAAGTGGGCAGGAGACAGAGAGGAGGTCAGAGTTCAACATGGATCTAAACCTGAGGTATGCCATCTGGACTGTGTGAGGACAGGGAGGGAACAGTGGAGATGGCTCCAGACAAAGGCAAACAGGAGGAAGCCAGACAGAGAAGACAGAAGAAAGAGAGGAGTCCCCTGAGGAGAGAGCAGTGGCACTCACATAAATCCTACTTGGAGAGACAGTAAAAGGGAGAGCGCCTGGGTCATTAGGGGCTTCTCCTCACCATGACCCTGGGGCAGGGGGCGACTCCTCTGTGCTTCTGTTGACCTCTGACCACATAAAGAGCTAATCGGCCTATTACACGCATCACATCCACAGACCCCACACACAACCTAAAAAGTGAAGGCATGGACAGAGAGTCACCCCCACAGACATGGACCAACTCACAGACCCACTCTGTCCCACACAGACCCACTCTGTCCCACACAGACCCACTCTGTCCCACACAGACCCACTCTGTCCCACACAGACCCACTCTGTCCCACACAGACCCACCATGTCCCACTCTGTCCCACACAGACCCACCATGTCCCACACAGACCCACCATGTCCCACACAGACCCACCATGTCCCACACAGACCCACCATGTCCCACTCTGTCCCACACAGACCCACTCTGTCCCACACAGACCCACTCTGTCCCACACAGACCCACCATGTCCCACTCTGTCCCACACAGACCCAC
>OMLC01039864.1:0-19683 GCA_900302585.1 Regalecus glesne
GCACTGGGCAATATGTAGTGTTATCATCTCGATGACCAGATTGCATTTTACCATATGTATGCATTTACACTTATTATATATTTTATATTTAGTCCATGTGTTTGTAACAGTCTCCAAGCTTAAGAATTTCACATGATTATACTCCTACAACCGGAATAACATTAAACATTTTGAATCTTGAGTAACATGTTTAATGATCAGCTGAGGCTCATCACATTGACATGTTTGGTAATGGAAAATGTAATTTTGAACCAATCCTAGTTTCCAAATAATTCTCCCACATATATTTAACGCTTCATCTTAGATAGCAGATTGCCGTTATCCTTCATTCAGACAGCAAAATTTCAAACCAAGATATGACAATGGCCAAATTCAATCTCGATACGCAATATATCATTGAGGGAGGATACATGCTAAATTGAATCATTGCCCAACTGTACCAGCACATATTTCTAAAATGTGAAACTGTACACCTGTGTCATATTCATTTTTTAAGGTAATGAGAATGTTTAAAAAGAACCTAATTTTGAGTGATATCCCCAACAGGGTTTGGTCACCCATGTATTTAATAACTGTTCTTATAAAAGGGGTGAAAATGAGAAGTAGGCATGGACCAGAAAATCACTGGTTACCATTGGGTAGAAAATATCAATGCTTTATAGAGTTGGAAATGTGAACAGTGATTTTCATGACTTGAACTCAAAGCATGTAGTAGACTAAACGTGTAGTATGCTTAAGACTTCTTATGAATGATCTATATGAATCTCTAAACTGATGATACCCAGGAGTAAGGAGAAAGGTCTTACTGATTAGACGCATACCAAGATCTGTCCTCTTCCCCATCATTAAAAAAGATCTGCAACTGCATTAAAAAAGATCACTGAGTGGAAGTAAAGCCAGATTAAGAAAATAGAGTATGGCAATAAATAGAAATATAGGTATTCACTCAGATGTGCTCAGATGGCAGGGTTCCTCCAAAATGACTGGAATTACACACAATGAAAGCTTTGAAAGTATCTTTTAATGCAAAAACGTGAACGTGCACTGCATGCTTTTCAACCAGTCGTTTTTGTGTTCTTTTTTTATTCTTCTGCGCTATTTTAAAACTTTGAACTATGAACTATTTTGTAGTAAATATACTTCCAGTCTGTTATGAGGAATTAGAAGTCACACAACCCAATGCAAGCTGCTGACTCCTTGCTGCGCTGAACCAATAGGAGACCCAGCAGAAAGGTCCATAGACTTGAGCTGTGATCCTGGTCCCAGGTGACAAAAATATGGGGGTGGGTCTTTTTCTCACATTTTGAAAAGCATATTGGCTTGTCTGTATGTCTAAATGGCCAGCATTTGCACTACACATGAGCCTTCCACCTTAGAAGGGCCACCCTAGAGCCAAGCCAGGTGGACCGTGGAGGCCACCAATAATCATATTCATCCTAAATGTAAGCAATGATAAGAGGCCACGGTAACTCGGTAGTAGAGTGTATACTTTGGGAAGTGACTAGCCAGATTTTGCAGGTTCAAAGCCACTGTGGGGTGTCAGGAAGGGCATCCAGCATCAACCCCCCCACACCCCACCTTTATTAATGTCCACCCCAACAACATGGGGACTAATAACACATAAAAAATGACCTCTTATAAGAACAATAGTTGCCATTAAGTGTGAACTGGTGAAACTGATGGACTTGAATTACATTTCAAAGGACTTCAGTATGTTTTCCATTTGCATCCAGTAAGAGGAGGAAGGTGACTGGATGAGAGGCAATGATGAAGCCATAAGGTTAGAAATTGCATTTTCGGCTGAGAGACGTGGTGTAAGTACAGGCATTCTTTGCTGACTTTGTTGTGTATAAGTGTGTCAAAGAGTTCTATTTTGGTGTGTGTGTGTGTGTACACCTATATAGCCCCCATTTCGGAGTAAGTCTCTCAGTTAACGTGAATGTGTTTCAGAAAGAGAGAGCCGCATGCACATGCATTGATATGAGTAAAGCAGATGGGGGGGGGTGCATTCATTAAATCTTCTCTGGGTCCCTGCCATTTCTGTGGGCGAGCTTGTTCCTCACTCTTTGGATTACTATCCAGCCACCAGGTCATTGTCTCCTATTATACCTCAAAATGGGCCTACCTGCATGGGATAAAGAAGGTGCAAAGAGGTGATGCGGCATCATCGCCGAGTATTAAATAGCACGCTAAGGATTTGAAATGACAAAGGACCATTGATTTTCCCCTTTTTCCTCACCCATAGGTCCACGAATTCCTGAGTCCATGATATAATCTTGATCTTTTCAATGCTTGAGCCCAGACCTTCTGATTGAAATGTTGGTACACTGGGCTGTCCTGCTGCTGTCAGATTTTCAGATCAGTTGTCAAACTAAAGCTATTCCACATATTTTCAGGAGTAAAGCAACAAGACAACACATGTTCAACACACTTGGGACATGTACATACAGAGAGACTTAAATGGACATATACACAAGTAAACATGTATGTAAATGAATAAATAATTGAATATAGCTACCATTTACCATCATGGCAGTAAGACAGAGGAGTGGAGTAGGGTTGGGGGATTGGAATTTATGGGTTATAGTGTATTTTCATAGGGAATTGTAAGGCCACATGGCAAATGATGAATGATAGCACATCAGATATGCTATCATTCACCTCTCATTGCTCCACCCGAATTTTGGGTGGGGCAGTGAGAGGAATGCTCCCCGCCCCTCATGTTTACTGATGTAAGCTCTGGTTACTGCTCTGTGCTGGCTGTTTTCCTATGGTGGTGGTACCCAGCTAGAGGGAAGGGTTACCCTCAGCACAGTGTTCTGCTTGAAATTGCCACTGCTTGAAGTGCTGCACTCAAAGTTCAAATTATATCAACTTTGACCTTGGTCAGTGGTGACCTTTCAAAGTACAGCAAATGAAATAACATTTGCATGTGATGTAGCCAGAAGCAAGCAGGGGAGGAGGAGGGAGTGATGGAAGGAAAATGTACCAAGATCTCAGCAGGAAAAATAATGCAAGGCAAAATGTCAGCAGTCAGGTTTGTGAATAGGTACATAGTTTATGATCTCAGCTAAATCCAGTCCTAAAGTTAGCTTAGCTTTGGTGGCATATACCCGTGGTGTGCGTTGCCTCCCCAACAGATGTCTGCATTATGCTCTGTGCCCTAACTTGGGGTGAGCAAAGAGCAAATTTTCTATCATCTTCTGTCTGACCTGTAGGCAGCGGGGGTCCCTTTGGAGACCACCTGGGGCTGGTGTCTGTCACAACACATGGAAAAAACAACAACTAACAAAGGGCACCAACTCTGGACGAGACCAAAATGAAAATGCGTTGACGCAGCACAGTGCTAGGCTTGGTGACAGATTATATTTCTCTAGGACGATTAGCCAGGTGGCATCAAAGACTCGACCTGAGCAGTCTTGTCCATCCGGAAATGCAATTGGTGTCGCATTTCAAACTTTAGCAGACCGTGTCTTGGACAAAAGTTGCAGCTCATTTGCCGAGTGCCAGTCGGTCAAGCCTCAGACCCTCTATAGATACTGAAGGGAGGAGAATGAGTTTCTTTGAAAGACCTTTTGTAAATTCTCTAAGTCTTCATTGATCCAGTTGTTTTGTGGTAAATTAAGAGCATGAAGGGGGAAATGTTTGCACAATATTTCAGAAATGTTGATAACTAAAGACATCCGTTAACATGATATTGAGCTTTGTCTTAATTTGCTCAGCAGATATATTACCTTAAGCGATACACTGTTCCCCTAACGGCATTGCCCTGTGCTAGATTGGTGACCTGTACGGGGTGCATCCCTGCCTTTCGCCCAATGAGGACTGAGATAGGCTCCAGTTCCCCCATGACCTGATTTCAGACAAGCAGTTGACCGTGAATGGATGGATTTATTACTGTCCTGAAAGGGGTTGAGTGTACGTCTTAAAAACCCAAACCGCATCTGGAAGGTTGGACCTAAGAAAAAGGCTGAATCAGCCATAGCTGAAGCAGAGGGTAGGACTTGTTTGAAATGAATATGGCTCCTTAACTGGGACCATGTTGTGAGTTAACTGGTGATGGTTGAGGTAAATGTCTGTTGTTAAATCTGTCAAAATAATTATTTCTCTGTCTTTTAGTCGTCCTTTGTAATGCCTCTCAGAAAAAGGAAGTTATTTGTGACTTAGCTCAACATTTTGACGCGTTACATTTTGTTTGTTTGGTGGTGGTCCGACCAGTTAGCTGGTGTTTGAAAGATGTGGTTAACTAATTGTATGCAGCGCTTGATTAGCCTCATCAAATTCAACATGGAGCTAATTCGCTTGATGTCTAATAATTGCAATAAAGTGAGTTAATCTTTATACAGAGCATAAAATCGTTACGAGAAATAGCCGTAAAAAGCCTCAGCTCTGGTTCAAAATGGAGACTGGATTCAGAACTCAAGCGAACCAGAAAATGATGCAAATCCTTTTGGGAGAGGAGAGTGGCAGAAATCCCACAATTTATAATTTCATCTATGTCTCCATCGCAAATGACTTGAAGAGGACGGAAATTAGTTTGGTGTCAAAGGAACGTGTCGGTGTGGACTAGTCAGGGGACTGAGCTTGGTTTTAAGCACGGCTAGCATACTGTGTTCTCCGAGGGCTATGGTGTAAGGCATGGTCTACCTTAGGAGCGTCGCAGGTCAAAGGGCACAAATGTTCTTGATAAACCGGAGCGGGTTAAAGTCTTGGAACTTTCAGAGGCAATCCGTGGTCATTTGAAAATGGCAAATCCATCACATTAGGTGTGCTCAGTACTCATTTGGTCTCGCTGACACATTTCTTGTACATTTGACGGTTACTGTCTGTTGAGAATACGACACAGGTAATAACCTTGCTATGATTACAATAGTTGTCCTGAGAAATTGGCCTGTGCGTGCGTGCATGTGCACGTGCGTGCAGATTTTCCCACATTCATCATGGCAGACGCTCGTGATTTTGACAAGGGCAATCTGCACACATGGAGCAAGCCACTGGGTAGAAACTGCTTATTCCAGCTGAGGGAGTGTATAATTCTAACATTGGAATAATAATGATGGTATTGTAATTCAGATGGATAGAGAGGAAATTAGATTCTAGGGACTCTTTGCATATTGTCATTACTGGGTTCTGCATCATTCTCTTCGTGAATGTGAAATGAATTGGGAGGGATATGTGATGGGTTTCTGTCAGACTCGCTGCAGACTCACATGTTTGGGAAGTTGGGTGCATCTTAAACGAATCCTAAATGCATCAAATAAGGTCAAATTTCAGCCTCACTGTAGGGGAAGAGTATTATGGGGAAGGTCTTAACTTTTTCATTTGGAAGACATATATGTAGCAGTAAATGCAGCAAAGTGCATGCATTTGCATGCATTTCCAGTATATGCCCGCATGTGCATGGGAAGACACGTATATACTGCGCACAGTTCGCCCCAGCTTTCCTGTTGATATGCTAACTGGAAGTAAATGACTGCAATCACATCAAACACCGGGGCAATTACACAGAGAATAAACAGCGTTCCTATATGGCATCCTTCATAGTGCCAGTCTTTGGAGTGGCTTTAATTGTGTTCTCCTCTCTGCAGGAAACAATTTATATAGTGCTCCTCTACGCCACTTCACACTTTTCATCCAAGCAACTAAATCAAAGAACAGACTCCCAACACCGCCCTGCCTTCTCTCACTGTTTTTGAATGAGTGTGCTCAAGTCGCTGCAGGTCTTATTGCATAAGAGAACTATGGAGAAGTACAACTTGTTTTGTTTTTTCCCTTTCTCATATTTACCTTATTTCACTAGAGCGAGAGGTCTGTTTTACGTGTCACGATTAGTCCCCACGTTGTTATTGACTATACCTTAACTTAACTAGGGTTTTGCTTGTCATTGATTTGCATAGCACTTATTAAGGAGATTGGTTGGCAGAGTGAGGTTCACCATTCAAACCTCAGCTCTCCAGCAAAGGCAACATAACTAGTGGTGATCCTTAATGGGAAGCTAGTCAGGGACTTTCAAAGAGAGTAATAGTTAAGTGTTACTCTCTTTGAAAGTCACTTTGGATAAAAGCATCTCGTAAATGAATAGCAGCGAGTAGGCTGGTGCTCAGCTGAATACTCGAAGCAGCACACTGTGCAGTGTACGCCCCACCAGCTGGGGAGACAGTGCTCTGACCATCCTGTAGATGAGGGTAGGTAAAAAGACAATATCTCGGTGAATTGTAATGAGTCTCAACATAATCAATCAAGTGTAGGGATTCTTCTTTGCTATCATCTCTTTCTAGCCATCCATCTATCCATGAGTAGCCATGATAGTGAGCAGTTGTTTTTTGTGTGCCACTGAAATTGCAAGGGGAAAAGTGAGTTGGAGACTTCTCTAGTGAGCAAGCATGAATCCTCATCTTTCTACGGCATTTGGTGGCATGTGCGACAATAGCTGGGCATAGAGTTGTCAGCATTTCTTAAACAATGTGGCCTATTTTGCTCTAGCCCACCAAAGGTGACAACCAACAAGGAAATACAGGTTGTAGGTTTCACTTTCATGCGTTCTTCTCATTTTAGTTACTAGCAGTTATGATAATAGTAATAATGATGGTGATGGTAAATGGACTTATTTTTTTATAGTGCTTTTCTAATCTTGTGACTCCCCAAAGCACTTTACTGTAAGTACCCCACATTTGCTCAAGCATGGCGAATTAATGTTCCCCACACCCTGCGGTGGGATTAAACCTGTGGTGCCTGACTTGAAGGCGCGTGCTCTAACACTGAGTCACCTTGGCCCATGATGGCAATGAGAGTTTTATGTGTCTTGATTAATCCTCATGTTGTGGCGGTGGACACAGACTAGGGTGGAGCCTGAGAGATTAAGGCTGGATGCCCTTCCTGATGCCCTGCCGTGAGTTTGAGCCCTCTGGCTTGTCAGTTCCCGAAGCACGTGCTCTACCCCTGAGCTACTGCAGCCCCATCCATGATCATAATAATAATGCCAAAATGAGAACCCAGTAAACTTGTATTTCAGAAAAACAGAAAAGGGGCCTGAATACTCGGAGGTAGCAGTCCCGTTAAGATGTGAGTTTTGCTAAAC
Organism: Regalecus glesne; assembly: GCA_900302585.1. Classification (NCBI taxonomy): domain Eukaryota; kingdom Metazoa; phylum Chordata; class Actinopteri; order Lampriformes; family Regalecidae; genus Regalecus; species Regalecus glesne. Next base: position 7,079 of record OMLC01039864.1, read on the forward strand.
AGATATTTAATGTATGATATTTTGAATTTGAGCCTCTTCAATCAATCCAAAGGAGCGTACAGCACTTCCCCTGGATTTATATAATGTACTGCCTATTACCGTATAACTCAATAACCGAGTACTGTTTAAAGTCTGGCCAGTGAGCTTAAAGGCCCATTAGGTGAATCAATACCTTGCACTGATTTTCCATTGAGGGATATTTCAGGATGCCCTGCACCGAGTTTCCAGTGAAATGTCAATTTTCTAAGTTTTTTCTTAAATTCATAAGACAAAGTCAACAGTCAATATGGAGCAAGGACAAGTCTAATATTGCTTGATATCCATTATGCAGAAACGGTTTTGTCCTTCATATGCAATTACTTAAAAGTTCCAAGAAAGTCTCTTGTTTATGGCATGTAATCAGATATATAAATCTGCATGAATGATGGATTAGATCTTGACTTTAAAAAAAAAAACAACTTTCTGGACTACGCTGCATCCAACAAACACTAAAATGGTAAAGGGCAATTTCTTGGTCATTGCAGCTGTTTGATATTAATGCTAATTTAAGCCTGATTTGCATGTTGGCATGCGGTAACGTTGGTCGTGACAGTATATCACATACTGTTTTATTACAAGGTTTGTTCGAGTGAAGTTATGCCTGGATGAAGAGACATCCTATTAGCATGGATGAATTCCATTATCAACCAACATTAATTACAGAAGGTTTCTTTGCTGACTTCTATGGTGACCCTAGTGTTTAATTTCACTTACATTAGATTATATATTCATGGAGGTAAATGTTCATCCACGTTCACTACACAGGGGGCGTGGTAGCTGAGGGGACTAATGAGCCAGAAGCTGCGGGTTTGAACCCACTGCGTGAGATCAGGAAGGGCATCTGGCCTAAACCCTAACGCCTGCCCTGGGATGGAGTGGTGACCTGTCCAGAGTGTTTCTCCGGCTTCCGCCCAACGAATCCTGGGATAGTCGCCAGCAGATCCACGACCCGGCTTCGGATAAAAGGTCAGCAATGACATGACATGATACGTTGATTACTTTGATGGGAGCTTTTCAGATGTTTCACAGTCCTGGTTCCAAACCCATTTCTAGTCACTTTCTTTTTCTTTCCTTTTTCATGAACTCCAGTTCTTTTTCCTACTGCCTTGCTCAGGGGCACAGGTATTAACCCTAGCATGCATGTCTTTTGATGGTGGGTGGAAACCAGAGCACCCAGGGGAAACCCACGCAGGCACAGAGAGAACATGCAAACTCCACACAGAAGGGATCATTATGGGTATTTGGCCAGTGCTCGCAGTATTCTTTTGTTAATTATTCTTTACAGTATCGGTTCCCCCAAAGAGAAGACTGTGTTGTCATATGCCTATATGACAACACAATTGATAAATCCAGATATGTACCAAGACGCTGCAAGAGCCAGCTCCATGCACACCAATCTAAAAACAGCGTGCTAATGCCAGTGTGCATATCAAACATACAGGTGACTTATGGCAAACCAGGGGTGCAGAGTATTGTCCCAACTTCTTCCTTAACTTCAACTCATTGACACGACCCCCCTTTTTTTATTGTCTTTCCTCTTGTTTTGCCTGTTTAGCTGGGTCAGTGGTGCATGCAGTGGTGAAAAATGGAATTAATGAGCCTTTGGGCAAGTAAATGGATTTCAGCAGAGCCCCCACCCCACCCCCACCAAGACTAGTGACAATTTAATCAGTTCATTATTTAATCAGCCTTCAGAAACCGTTTTTTTCTTGCCTAATTGCTTTGCTTAGTGAACTTTCCGATAGACCGAATTTGAAGAAAATATGCAGAACCGCTTTCAGGTCTGTACTCGGAATAAAGTTTGGCTTTCAACTCGGACACGTTTTTTTGGAAGTGTGATGATTGATGGCAGTGAAATAGGAGCCTGCAAAGCGGTTTGGAGCCAGTATTTTGTTGGGATGGCTGTTGTTTCGGCTGGTGGGAAACTGCCACGAAACTGTTTTCTTGCCCAAGTCGGTGTGAAATGTAATGTCAGTGTCTTGAGTATGGCCGTCATTTGGTACTGCTCAACAACTGCACATTCCAGGATGGCTTTTAAAAACACGAAGTTTGATAGTGCAAAATGAGCTTGACAAAATCACCCCTGATGTCTTTAACCTTTGGTCTGCTTGTGTCAGGGGAACACATAGATGGTTGTGTTTCCCATAGAATGAAGCACTGTTGACACTCTTGCTGTCTTCTGCCCCTAACACGCAATGCAAAAAAAAGTCAAATGGGTTTGGGTGCATAAAGGATGCCTGACAGTTGCCATTGTATATCTGCAACTCGATCTCCATGGACACTACCCAGAATTTTGGACGCATTTACCCTGTGGCAGAAGGCTAGCTGAACCCATTTGGGCTGCAGTTCCGCTCCATTTCAGCCCCAGCCAATTTTTGTTCCTCCCTTTCATCTTGTGTCCTTCTTCTCTGCACTTCTGATTTTGCTTACTTTGCTGACGTCACCATTCTTTTTTTTTACACTTTGCAGCACTTACTCATGTAGACAAGGGAGAGAGAAAGTAATTGTTTGTCTTTGACTGAGAAACCATATTCACACACACACACACACACACACACACAGACGTGCTGTTTCCTCCCCAGAGCATCTGCCTGCCATTGAATTCAGCATCAAAGACTGCTTGGTAGTTGGATTGTATTAGCTCCCTGATGCTAAAGCTTTGATATGGCGGAGCATTACTTATCGCAACACTGTTTGAAAGTTTATATCTCCAAATCCTACACCAACTCTTAATATCTTTGAAAATTAATTGCGATGCCTTTCTATACGCCTGTCCAGCCGTGTTCAAATAGTGCTGGCTAGAAAATCAAACCAACAATAAAAAGGTATTAGAAGAAACTTGGTTAAATATCTCTTCTCATCAGACAGGATGTTAGTTTAATGAAAATAGTTGGTGTGAGGTGAGGTTGCCCAGCACTGTCCATCGAGCAGCCTGTATGTAGATTTTTTCCGCTAACTGGAAGCATGTTGGGGTGTTCGTCTGTGATAAGCACGGCTGGGGATTTTTTTCGGGGAGCGGTCCATTATGCCTCTTTTTCATGTCCATGACGTCAAGGCTCCATTGTTTCCTTCCACAAGTCTCTATTATCTAAATTAATGTAGTGGTTATAAACTGTCAAGGAAATTATGAGCTGATAACCACTCTTCTCCTGTTGATTGACTGCATGGGCTCAATAGTGGCTCACATTGCATCACTTGAGCATGCGTGCATAGAACAGAATTGTTTTGTTTTTAAAATTTACCACACAACCAAGGCTGGTTGAATTTGGTCTCGGCATGTGGGAGCGGTGAGCACAGCTGGCGCATGGTGCTCAGGGAGCAGTTAGGGGCTCGGTGTCTTGTTCAGACACCTCGACATGCTTTCTGCAGGGGCTAGGGATCAAATCACCCATCTCCCATTCTAGACAACCAGCCTACATCCTGAGCTATGCCGCCCCTTCTCGCATGTATTGTACAAGCGTGGCGAGGGTTAACTGTGTTCTCAGTTTAGAGGAAAATTGACCACACCGAGTCTCTTTACACATTCATATTCCTCTGTGACTGCAAACTAGTGACCCAGGAAACGCTGGGGTTGACGGGTAATTTGAAAAGGTCGCACTTGATTAGTTGACCCTGGGAAAACTGGCCTCGGTCAACATCAGTGTAGTGACTATTTGTCACCTTAAGGGAAAACTATATAAATTTGGAAAAGAGGGTCAGAAGTCGCAGATGTACATGCAAAAGCAAATATTATGCAGAAATGACTTTGACACACACACACACACACACACGCACACACACACACACACACAAGGTTATCTCCCTGCTCTTTTGTGAAGTATTATCTGCCCTTCTCGGTGCATGCAGCCTCTAAAACATCACCCTGCCAAGTATCTGCGGAGACGTATTCCTCATGTTGTCGGTGGGCATCCGTTTACCATCAAGGGCCATGTGCCCGCAGGTTTTGTGATTCTAATCAAACGGTACACCAGATGATTTGACCAATAAGCACACCTCCAAGGAGAGATGCCATAACTAATGAGTGAAATCAGCCAGTGTAATGTTTTATCGGAATAAAAATGTGCACAGACAGCACCCTTCATAGTAAATCATTGCTCATTTATAGTATTTAGTCTCTGCTACCATCAGTGATGATGCAAATGATAAGAAACAAAATAAAATCCATGCAAAGTGAGTCAATCTTGGTTGAGGCTGGGATATAACATATGTAATGCTTGTTATGGAAGAGGTACTGTTAGTCCTTCTCTGCTTCTGGCTCACTTATTTTATGTTAAAGGCTAACAATACAACAGTTGTGGATCCACCGCCTGCTCTGCAGTGGGATCAAACCCGCAACATCTGGCTCCTTAATTCCTGAACGGCATGCACTGTCACTGAGCTACCGTGGACCCTTATAGATGAGTTTGAAAATGGATGCATTTTCCCTTTAATAACTATATGGGCTGTCTTTTGGCTCATAAGCATACTCCGCTCGAGAGAACAACATCAGGAGCGTCAGGCCTCGTCTTGTGCACACAGAATGTAAACACTTCCACTTTTCAGAGCTTTATAAAGCAGCAGACCACTTGACCAACATTTATTATGACACAGGTCTACAAGATTCAGGTTTTAATTGACATTGATGGACATTTGAGAAATTGAAGGGCATCTGAATAAATTTTGTATGTCAAAGGGCTTTTAGCGCGAGGGGAAGTTTTCCAATGCACGATGAGATTGTTCCACTCGGTAGTGAACATGTCTGTCTGTGGAAGCAATATTATTTTCCATGTTGTGTTTATCCTCAGAAGAAAAGCCAACAAATAATGATTTGGTTGTATAAATTATGATGGAGGAAAATAAAAAGGACACTGGTGTTCCCTTTGGACCCGTTACTCTGTGCTCAGCCTCACAGGTGATCTCCAACAAGGGGTGCCGTTGCTCAGGAGGTAGGGCAGTCATCTAATAATGGGTGGTTAAATCCCCAGCCCCTGCTGAATATGTTGAAGTGTCCTCGAGTACGATGGTGGACTCCTGCCACGCAAGCACCACTCTGCAGTTGTGCTCCTGTACAATAGGATGGGTTGAATGCAGAGAAACAAATTCCACGAGTATTGGCTGTGTAGCAAAAAAAACATTTTCACCCATCACTTCACCTTTCACAAGGACATTTTTGGCTGTATCTGCTGATGCAATTTTGGCCTTAAAATGGCTGGAATGAAATTGGCTCTCTCGTGTGGAACCATGCACACAATGCACTTAGAGATACCTTCTCCTGTAGAACAAACGGCGAGGCTTTTTGACATTACCGCTGGCTCCAGTTTTACTGGAAGATAACTTAGTCTTGTTCATCCACTAATCAGCTGTGATTACTGGTTAGCTTTTCCTGCAAGCCACACAGCTTCCACAGAAAGAGAAGGCAACCAGATCTCTATGCCTTAAAGGTCAACACAATCACAACCGAGCCTCCTCCATGACCACCAGATGACAGACAGACTATTGAGGATATTCAGCTGATGAGCGCTGAAAGAAGAGAGACCGTTTTCTTGAAGATCCGCGTTTCGACGGCAGATGACCAGGAAAAGAAACCGTTTCCCTGAATGTGGACCCTACAGACTACAAAGGACGCATCTCTGAGGTGGTTTAGAGATGGCGCAAACATGCAGTGCAGGTGATTGGATCATAAGTGCCCAGCTCCAAGTATGTCACTTCACACACATCTCCAGTGACCACTTGTGATCAGATTTTCCAGAGAGAGAGAGAGCCAGCCAGCCAGCCAGATGTCATTTTAACCAGTCCCTTATATACATACTGCAAAAGATAGGTCATGAAGGGAGATGGAAAAAAGAGGAGCCACACCTGAGGAGATAGCGAGGAAACTGCTCCTGTGCCCCAGCCTGTGTGAGTGAGTGAATGAAAGACCTTATTAAATAAAGCCTGTGTTAATCACGCAAAACCATGTTCGCCTTGATCTCAAACCCTCCTAGTGGCATAGATGTGTCATAAGCATGTAAATCAGCACGTGCAGAAACATGAGAGGAGCTGAAGCAACAGGCTTTTGACAAATGAGACATCCTTGCTCACTTGAGCCTCATTTTAATACGCTGTCATGTTGTCATACAACATTTGAAGCGCTCTTAAGGAGGTAGAACAAATCATCTCATATTTCAGTTGCGCTTTCTTTCATTTCCATTCCAGTTTGTGGTGAAGCACAACAGGATTTTTTAAAAGGGCTTTGCAAATAAACACTCTTAATCTGGCGATGTGGGTCAGTCTGACAGCCCTCAGACCCCTGACCTGATGCATTACATTTAAGAAATAGTCTATGGGAGACCAGTTTTGTATTGTAACAATGAAAGAGATGCAGGAAATGCACATCACACCAGACAGAGGTAATTAGATAAGGAAATCTGAGTGAATTCGGAGTATCAGGCTTCAAGTTTGCCCTCTTTCAGTTCGTACTCGGAATACATAGCAAAAGTTGAAACTCGTTCTTAAAACTCATGAGGGAAATTGTACGTCTGAACTCTGGAGTTTGTACTTCTCGACCTGAATCCTGTCAGGCTTGACCTGATCACGTTGGTTCAGGCTCAGATTATTTAATTAGTCCAGTGGGTTTGAGAGGGTTGGCTCTGCCCCGTGGTGGATACGTGAACTTGAAGTTGAACTTGAATATGGAAGCGGGTGGGGGCTCCTCCACAGCTGTAGGTTTGATGTGTGTTAGATATTACAAATGAGGTATATAAAAATGTAAAAAAACTCAAGAGGAGGGCTAATCCAGTGACATCATTTATCAGTTGACTAGTTTACGACTTGGCCTTGAACACATGTGCGTTTACACTCAAGTTGTGCTCCAGACCACCTCTGATTGTAGCTTGAGCAGATCTCAAGACACATTTAGGACACATAGAGTAGATCCACACCTGGACACTTATGATCAGATCAGCAGAGGCATGTTAATGCCACTTGTAAACAGCCTCCCTGATGGCTGTGGAGGAGCAGTGTTACTTACGTAAGGCTGGAGTCTGGGCATAGCTCATCTTCATGGTTTTCAGAGCCAGTTTATTGGCCATGTAGGTTTTCAGCGACATGGAATTTGACTTTGGTTCCATAGCTCTCGGGTATTCCACATAGAATGACAACACAACAATCTTCAGATACATACACAGGGATTGATCATATACAGGCCAAAACAAGAGATAATAAGTGCAATGGAGCGGAGAATGTAGCAGAGCTATTGCAATAAATGTTAGCAGATTACTCTCATACATGCCTTAGGTAGACGTACTTGACAGAACACTCTAGTATATGTGAAATGTACACTACAGTAGATGCAAGATGTCTGGCTGGGATTTGAAAATGTTGGTGTACAGTGCTCGGTAGCGCATCCCAGAGGGGAGGAGTTGGAACAGGTTGTGAGCAGGGTGTGATGGGTTTGGGTCTGATATAAGCATGGCGTTTCAGTGGCAGGGTTAGTTCTAGTACTTGGTCCTACCATCTCACATGAGAAAAATGTCGTTTGTTGAAATCCTTTGTGAGCTAGGTGCAGACTGTGATTTAAGGTGCCCAATTGTTCGATTTAAAATTTTTACCTTGAAATTTTTATTTTGAATCTTCCATTGTTACTTAACAAGAGTACTATGCAGTAGTAAAGACTGACCCACAATTGAGTTGCTTGGTGGCCATCTACTTTGATTCCTTTGCCATTTTTATTTTTGTGTCTCCTTTTGCAAAACTATTTCAGGTTCTTGGCATATGCAGCTCTCGCCCTCTCACTATCTCTTTTTACCTCAATGTAATCAAAATCTGATCCCTGTGTGCCATCTCTCTCCCGCAGACACCTTTTCCTTTTACCCCCCACAAACAGGGGCCGTGGTAGTCAGGCATCGTGTGTTTGACTCCACCATGGGGCATCGGGAAAGGGCATCTGGCCTTAATCCCCCATGCTCGGGCAGATGTGAGGGATTCACATCTTCGCGCTTTGAGTGGTTGCTAGACTAGAAAAGGGCTGTATAAAAATAAGCTTTATTTCTCATTGTAAATACTTAGAGTAAAATGTGTTCTCTCTCAGCAGCAGCATCTGGGAGGCAGGTAGGCCTTCAGTGTCCTGCTCAAGGAGACTTTGACAGGCTTTCCGCAGAGGCCGGGGATTGAACCACCAATCTCAAGATTACTAAATGACTGCCCTACCTTCATCCTGAGCTATGCTGTCCCCGAAAATGAGTCCAATTTCTATTTAGACTCTCCCCCACGTGCACCCCCCCCATCAGTGCACACACAATGTTGATTGGTTTTAGTTTGATAATAGGATTTGATTATATTATGAGGCTCTTTCATTGGTATGAGCTGTTGTCCTTTTTCTGCTGTAGTGTTCATTCATAGAAGTCATCCTCTTGCTATCAAGGTACTCCGATTGGTCAACCTTGATTCCATTAGCTTGAAAGGTTCAGTGATAACCACTGAACACCAAATTTGATGGTTAATAGTTGGATGAGACTGATTTGATTATTCCATCATTTTGTGTGTAATTATAAGATATGAAGCTCCAAAATTAAAGGTTGAAAAACTCCTGAGACTAATTTTATGAGGCTAATTTGATGATCTTGTTGTGCCCACGGAGGTAATGTCCAAATTAAAAAGCAAACTAATGCTAAGAAGAAAGCAAAAGATGGTCGACTATCTGGCCACTGTAACGACCAGGAAAAACCTTGGCCAGCAGGCTATCGCAGGCACTGGCTGTCTGGAGAGAGAGGCCTGATTTCCTTCTGTTCCAAGGGCACCTAAAGAAAAATCTGTATTTTATTTTGTATTGCTATGTTTGACTGCGAAGGTCCCAGAGTTGCTTACATACCTCCCTAATTTCAAAATGACCTCCTTGACACCCCTTTCAAACCAGTGTTCCTCCCTGTCAAGGATTTGAGCATCCTCATCTCTGAACAAATGGCCCCTGGCCTGCAGATGGGTGTAGACTGCAGAGACCTGACGTGCCCCCCCCCAGTTGATGTGTGGAGAGCATTCTGGTGCAAAATGGCTACTGCGCATCCCTCAGGTGGGTGCTACACATAGTTGGTTTATTAGGTAAGTTTCCTCTATTCAGTGTGAAAATAAATATAGCTCAGAAGGTAGGGTGGTCATCTAATAATTGAAAGATTGATGGTTCAAGCCCAGGCCCCTTGAGGAAGTGTGTCAAAGACACTGAACTCCTAACTGCTCATTCCTAGTGATGGGATGGTGACCTGTCCAGGGTGTTTCCCTGCCTTTTGCCCAATGAGCGTTGTGATGACTTGTAACCAAGCTTTGGATAAGCAATTGACAATGGATGTATTATCACTATTATTATTATTATTATTATTATTATTATTATAATTGTTGTTGTTGTTAGTCTAAACTGCTATCGCAGAACATTTAATCACTCTGTTTGAAATTTGCAAGAGAAGAAGGCAAAAACCAACACTAATGACATTAAGAAACTGGCTGAGCACTAAGGTCCTCCTGTTCCCAAGTTTTTGGGCATATTTGGTATTTATAATCATAATCATATTTTGGGTTTCCTAAACATGAAAAGCTTTTTCTCGTACCCTGAGGCACATGTTGTATCACTTCACCCACAGCTTATCAGCTGTAGTTCATATCATATGGCAATGATTGAATTGTTTGGCTAGGATTCAGTTCATTCTCTTAACTGTATTGGCTTTTCTTGAGTTGCTGTGTGTTTATTTGTATTGATTTGTATTCTGAGTGTGAGGATGAGTTATCGAGTGGGATGATTCAAGTAACATTTTCCAGCTGGAAAAGAACAGGAATTGTCACAGCTGACATATTGCAAACATGAGCACACACACACACACACACACACACACACATCTACCTGATATGTGAGCATATCAGAAGCCAGTGCCCTTTGGGATTTGCATTGGAGATAGCAGTGTGGAATCACTCATTGTAATTACACAGCACTTTGGGCCCTTATCATGCATTCACTTCTACATTCTACAATATCGACATGACCATATAGGCCTGCCCTGCCAGAATCCCATTGGCTTATTGTGAAACAGTCCAACGAGGATTAGCAGGATGTCTTCCATCTAATATGGGAATGTGCTACTAAATGGCACCATCTGTTTGCTGCCTCAAAGCGATGCGGTCGGTCACAGTGCAGACATGTATGTGAGCGGCCACTTAATTTATGTTTGTTATGTGCACACATTCTGCATTTAGCACTCTGATCGTTTTTAATGAATCAAAGTGAACATACAGATGGTTGACAAATCACAGGACAAACTAACATAAAGTGTGTTTTTAAAGTCTACAATGAGCCTCTTAGAACAGCATCAGTGCTCCTTGTCCTAGATTCTACATGTTTCTGAGCTCTACTGGAGGGATAGACACCATTCGTCCAAAGGATATTCCTTCATTTGGTGTTTTGATGAGGGTGGAACATGTCGAGCCAAAATCACCCACAGGTGTTCAACAGGGCTGCGATCTGGTGACTGTGAAGGTCATAGCATATGATTTTAAGAACAAGTCCATTCACCATTTTAATAATGTTTATAGTGATCCTCATACCCTGTGGATGGGGGAATTGCTACCCTGGGACAGATCACTCCCATCAGCATTGAATCATCTCATAGGATAAAAATCACTCAGAATAACTGTTTATTGATTTGCATTGACAATTCCCTCTCAAGGGGACAAGTATATCCCAACCATGCCAGGAAAATACCCCCCCACAGCATGACAGCACCTCCAGACCCCCTCACTGTAGGGATCAATCATTCAAGTATTTGCTTTCATTTGTCACCCTTCTCTGTGTGCATGCTTCAAAAGGTTCAAAATAATACGCTTGCATGTCTTGAAAACATCTCATACTCCAAGAGGCTCTCCTCAGATTTCCACAAATCATCTATGCTGATGAAGCAGAGCAAAATGTTCTGATGCACCCGAGCTTGTGTTCCTCCCTCTCGAGCTGAAAGAGCTGTTGGCAGCTTTGAGCAGGATAGCCTTGAAAAAAGAGGAAGTGGTGATTGTATTACCAGTTTGTGTTTTGTTCGCCTAATTAATGGGCTGGTTTGGGCAGTTTTCCCTAATGCAGGAAGACAGGCAACCCTGTGTTTGCAACCCTGTGTTGGTGTGTGTCCGTCTGTCACTGTCTGTATGCTGCAGATTGATAACTGCCCCGTGTGTTTGTTGTTGGGACAGAATACTTGATGGAATACATTAGGAATAGCACAATTTACTGATGAATCATTTAGTTCTCTCCAGTAGTTTATGATTCCTTGTCAAAAACTCTTCCTTATGGCTTGACAGGCATTTTGTTTTCTGATGGATGGGGACTACAGCCACTGACTGGGGTCCCTTAGTTACACACCTGGATTTGCATGTACTGACAGTGTTCTCTCTGAACCAAACCCAGCTTAATCCCAGCCTACCATACCCAACCTCAACTCAAGCTAGTAAAGCCCCAAAAAGCCATATCACTCTCTTTATGGTTGCAAAAACGTTCTCTCTTTTTTTTTGGGGGGGGGGCATGGCTAAGGAGGTACAGGGGATTATCTAGTAATTAGCATGTTGAAGTTGAGCAAGACACTGAACCCCTAACTGCTCCCTGGGCACTACAGCTGCCCACAGCACCTTCACAATAGGTTGGGTTACATGCAGAGGGCAGATTTCCTCATAAGGATACGACAACCAAATAAAGTGGCTTTCCTTTCCTTTGTGGCTTTTAATTCAATCACCCTGCAGAACTGTGGTCCACTTTGTCCCTCACCACACACACTTCACCAAGGTCATAACACCAACCATACTGGATAGCTACTGTGCATTATTCATGATGATGTATATTTATCGGCAGTCCATATTACCTCTGTACACTGGCATTCACTATACCTCGCACTTTACTGTACTTTGCACTTTCTGGTTAGATAGACAACTACATTTCATAGTCTTTGTACTTGTACTCTGTGAGATGGCAATAAAGTTGAATCTAATATAATCCAAGTCCAACTAAACATGCACATAAAAGATGTGGTAGTGCACGGAGATTCAATACACTGCCTTTGTCTTTTACCATCAGTTGTGGCCCCGGGGATGAGGGACCTGTTGGCAGGGAATTATAGGTATGTAGTTGTTCATGTGCTAGAAATGCTGACTCGGCACCTTATCTTTGAAACAGCTAGCAACAAGCATGGTAGGATAGTATAGCTTTCTGCCGCAGAACTCTGCATTAGCATCAGCTGAAATAGGAATGGAATTAATAAATAGGATGTAGTGCCAATAGACTGGCTTAACGACACCTTGGTGCAAAATCCTATATAGCCCCTTCTGTGCTCTTCTTCTTCCCTCCTACCCGCTCCCATTGCATTGTGCTAGCTATTGATCCTCCCGCCGGGGATGATTAGTCCTGGCCTGTGTCAGAGTGCCAAGTCAGGCCGGTGATAATGCTGTCGCTCAATACACAATAACAACTCAGGTGCCCCAGGAGCAAGCTCTAGCTGCTCGGCACACGCTAGCATGCTAATTCACAGCCTTGTGACAAATGTGTGTTGTCATGCCCTGGGAAGAAATTTGGCCTCTCACCATCATGCCTGTGT
>OMLC01039896.1:4063-19066 GCA_900302585.1 Regalecus glesne
ATACATCATCGTATGAACAAACAATATATCCATATCCATTTCAGGCCTTGTGCTCTGGTTTTACAGTCTGATTTCTGAATCAGATTTATCACCCAAGTTTCCACACAAAAAGAGTTCTACCAGTAGTTCTCAACCAGTGGTACCCAGTCCCAGGTGGTACATGATAAGATTTCCTTAATAGCTAATCAGTGAATTAATAAGTATAATATATTCAATTATTCTGCACCCTCTGGGATCTGAACACAAGTTTTCTGCTTGGTAGGCAAAAGTCATACAACTGGACTATCGGTATACAAGATATTCTGGTGTTAAAACTAATATATCCACTACTACTATGAGTACTTTTGGCTGCTCCCATTAGGGGTCACCACAGCAGATCATCCATCTCTTCCTGTCCTCTACATGTTCCTCTGTCACACCAGCCACCTGCATGTCCTTCCTCACCACATCATAAACCTCCTCTTTGGTCTTCCTCTTCTCCTCTTGCCTGGCAGCTCCATATTCAGCATCCTTCTCCCAGTATACCAGCATCTCTCCTCCACACATGTCCAGACCATCTCAGTCTGGCCTCTATTGGTTTGTCTCCTAACCATCCAGCCTGAGCTGTCACTCATTCATAATCTTGTCCTTCTTCATCACTCCCAATGCAAATCTCAACATCATCAACTCCACCACCTTCAGCTCGACCTCCTGTCTTTTCATCAGAGCTACTGTCTCCACACCAGACAACACAGCTGGTGTCACCGCCATCTTGTTAACCTTCCCTTTCACTCTTCCTGGTACCCTTCTGTCACAAATCACCCCTGACACTCTTCTCCACCCACTCCACCCTGCCTGTACTCTTTTCTTCACCTCTGTTCTAGACTCCCTCTTACTTTGGACAGTTGACCCCAAGTATTGAAACTCATCCACCTTCCTCACCTCTACTCTTCACATCCTCACCATATGAATATTAACATGAAATTGGTGAGCATGACAACATAAAGACAGGACTAATAAGGGTGAACCACGCTTACTGCTTTGACTTCAACTTAGTCCATAAGTATGGAGCTCCACACTAGACAGACCGCTTATTTCCAGCTCATTGTGGACCAGCTTCAGAGGAGGTTCTGTGGTTTCAGACTCATGCCACCATTCCTGAATGTCTTTCTGCAGATTCTGTTTGTTTCTACTCTGATGGGATGTATTCAAATACAAGAGATCACAAAGCATCTTCACAAATCGATGTGGGCAGGTTTTATCACAAGGCAGGTGGGACTTCAATTCCCTGGACTCGTAGAGTTTGGGAGAATAAACACTGTCAATATGTCACTCAGCAAGCCATCCCATTAACCACTCACAGACAAAATGTTCAGACACAAATTGGATGTAGTTTCCAAAATACAGTGATTGCAAAGTTCTGTCAAGTGATGCATGTCAACTAGTCTCTTAGGCCTGCTGTGACTACTGCTGCATGACAGGAATACATGCATTTATATATGTCTGACCTTGTGAGAACACCGGTCAATGGATCAACTCACAGTCTGTCATATGGACAGGAGGCACTTGATCATGGTGATGCATGAGGATGTTGTTGAAGACATCTACTCTGAGGTATGGGTGGGTATAGGGGAAGGTATGGGTCATAGGCATAGAGGTGAGGTTGTGACTGTGACAAGAGATGAGGTTAGTGATGGATAAGTTTAGACATTAGCTTAGCGATGGTTTCATTGAGCTATAGGTTTGTTGTGTTGAAGGTTATGGTGAAGATCTTGGAGGCTGGTTATAATCAGTTTTGCATGTAAATCAAACAGTGGCTCAGTGGTTAGTGCTGTTACCTCACAGCAAGAAGGTCGTGGGTTCAAATCCTAGGCCGTCCCTTTCTGTATGGAGTCTACATGTTCTTCCCATGCCTACACGAGTTTCCTCCAGGTGCTCCATCTTCCACCCACTGTCAAAAAGACATGTTAGGGTTAATACTCCTGCCTGTGCCTCTGAGCAAAACAATAGGAAACATAACTTGAGTTGGTCCCCATGTGTTGCAGCTGCTCACTGCTCCTGTACAATAAGATGGGTTAAATGCAGACAACGCTTTTAGTTCTATGTATGCACAATGATAAATAAGCAAAGCTTCTTTTTTCTTCTGCCTGATTTGGGGTGAAAAGTAAATCTCAGACTGAGCAGTTTGTGTTGAAATATGTGCAGCTCTTCAATATACACACAGAAGCCTTCGTGTAATACACCATTAATACATGCCTAATGTTGACCCATACCCTAACCCTAAACCCACGTCTTAACCCTAAAACAGACCCTTTCCCTCACAGGGACCCATAAAAGGTTTCCACAAGGTAGGTAGTCTCAGGTTTTTCTATCCTGATGGGGACTAAATATTCCCATCAGGATAGAAAAACCTGGTACACACACATACATACACAAAATGGCTGATTCACAGGTTGTACATGTCTGGGGCAACTATTATACTTACTTTGTGAAGTGGTAGAAAGAATAGCCCATTGATCCATAACATACGTTCATGAGAAACACTGCCAGCCCCTCTTCCCTGCACTGACCCCATTTTCTCTGTCCTGTATCAGCACATTCCTGCTCTGTTGTTGTTATCACGGCTAGACTTCCTTGCCGGGCCTATATGCATTCGTGTTGATAGAGATAGGGACAGGCGGAGAGCTAACAAAAGGAGAGGGAGCCGCTGGGGTCTGATTAGAGGGTAGATCGGTCAGGAGAGAAACTCTTGGGGGGGGGTGGGGGGCTCTGATGAAAATATTGTATGGAGCCGATAACGAGACCCAGACTAAGACCAAGATGCACAAGTCATGAATTACAAACGAGGCCATGTTCCCGTATCATAAAACGTGAGATGTAGGATGAAATTGGTCGCAGTGCCTCTGCACATTTCAGAGACATGAGAGATAAGAAGGTAACATATTTTGAGGCTGAAAGTGAGAATTGTGAGAATTTGAGAACAGCATGAGGAAAACATTTAGGCTGTGAACTTGATATGTAAATGATATTGGTAAGACGTGTTAGTGAAGCTGCAGGAAGTTGAAAGGTTATTCATAGAACATATTTACAGTTGGTAGACAGAATAGGATGGGTAGGGGGCTGTGGTACCTCAGTGGTAGAGCTTGTGCTTTGGGGTCTGATGAGCCAGAGGGAGCCGGTTCGCTCCCCAGACCAGGATGTCTGGAAAGGCAACCAGCCTCAATCCCCCAAGCTCCATGTCCACCCCAATGTAAAACAGATCTCTCTAGATTGAGGGTCTCTAGTAGAGTCTCTTACAAAATGATAAATGTCAGAGACGTAACAAACCTAAAGGGAACTTAACTCATGTCCTCATGGAGGTGCACAGTGGTGCTCAGATTATGGGGATAAAAACTTTGTTGATTATGGATGAGGGACTTGTTTTCTTCTTTATGGAGACAGGCTTGGACCCTTTAGATGACAGCTACAGAATAGTTCACAGTATTGTGTTTGACACCATCATGTTCATGTTATGGGTTAGGATTAGGGTAGGGTTAGGGTCACCTAAGGTAGAAAGGTCAAGGGGTAAGAACCAGATGGGTTAGAGTCAGAGTAGAGTTAGGGGTTAAGGTTAGGGTCACCAAAGGCAGAAATATCATGGAGTAAGTGTCAGATGAAATGCAATCCAACAAATACCTCAACAGTGGAACTGGTGGAAGACACTTCCAGCGCATGACAGCAGTGAAGGAGGAAAAAGGTTGAAACGGGAAGTGGTCCCCAATCATTGGTCCCTAATCATCCTGTTTCTCCATCTCCATGGACTGCTGCCACCTCCTGCCAAAGACTGTGTGGTGGCTTCAGACAGATCACCCTCTCCAAATAAAGGGCGTCACCTGCAGGACCTAGAAGGAGGACAGACACACTCAATCCCGAGCAGCAGCAGATGATGATGTATGATGTGTGAAATGAAAAAAGAAATGAAGAAAAGAGGGTTAATGGGCAAAATATGACAATGAATGGAACTAGAAATAGTAGTAAGTAACCTTCAGACTCCCCATAGCCCACCATGGGGGTTTTGCCAAATTTTGTACGTCGCTTTGGATAAAAGCGTCTGCTAAATGACTGTATTGTATTGTATTGCCATGTATTCTCATCAAAACATCATCTAAATATCACTGATACGTTTTAGTACTGTCTGGGCCACTGCAGGCAGGGCACAGTGCTACACCCCTGAACACACAGAGCATACCAGAGCACCATTTACACTCCAGCCCCTCACACTGAGACTGCTTGGCCACAGCTGTTTCTATTGAAGGTCTGTTTCTATTGAAGACTCAGGTCTCATGTGGGAGATGGGTAGGTTTCATTGTCAGTCTGCCATCCTTTTCTTCACATTGGACACAACTCCACTTTAGCATCTGAAGTTCAGATGGTGACAGATGTACTCTTAGGCCTGCCCCTCGCTTCAGGGATGGTTGTTCCCTCTTCATATACTAGATGGCTTCTTCGACACCCTGTTCAAACCAGCATGAACATCCTCATCCTTGAAAGAGTGCCCACTAGCCTGTAGATGGGTGTAAACTGCAGAGTCCTGGCCTGACGCGATAGTTCTTTTGTGCTGGGCAGTCCTCTTCTGTCACCATCTTACAATGCTGTGATTTAAACTATTCCCATATTATTCATAAGGGTGGGGATGCCTGCACTCAGTTGAGACTGAGGTCTCTTGAAGCTGATGAAACGTTCCTCCCTCTAAACCTTGTGTCCAGATGAACTGATTCAACTTTCAGGGATTTCCTTACCTGGATTATTGAGCATACATGAAGACACAAAGAACATAAGTGAGTAGGGTGTGAGATAGACGTTTTCTGATATTTCAGGGAAGGAGAGTCAAGGGCAAAGGCTAGGGGCAGAATATAATGATAACAAAATAATAAAATAATGATAATAATAATATTAATAATAATAAATCACCGTAACATTATTCTGCGTGGCACAGATCAGTAGGTGAGGGGGCAGAAAGCATATTAAAGTGTCCTTGAGTAAGACACTGAACCCTTAGCTGCTCCTTAGGTGCCGAGTCTGCTCAATACTCCTATGCAATAGGATAGGTTAAACGCAGAGAATTGAAAATGTCCCCTTGTGGGACTGATAAGGAAAAAATATTATTATCATCATTATTATTATCATTAAATTAAATGTATGTACAATGACAAATACATAAAGCTTCTTCGTCGTCGTCATCACCAAGTGTGTTGCAGGATAAAACAATGGACAAACCACCAGCAGCAATAAAACATTGACAATAACGAAACAAATAGAAAATAAAGACATGGCTGAACATCAAGGAACTAATAAGTCGTAAAATCAGCACTATCAAAAATATGCAAAAGTGCTTTAAAATGAGATTGAGAAGAAGTAATGGACTCGGTGACCCAATACTCCCCAGAAAGAGTGTTCCAAGTGGGTGTTGGCAAAGTGACTGCTGCCTCTGGAGACTTCAGAACAACCAAGAGAGCCACACAAAGGGAGCACATAATGGGAGTTCAGGTCACAGATGTTACATTGAGACAAAAAGAACCTCTTCTGGAATCATGAAATAGGACCTATCATGACACCTGTTTCCATTCAGTAAACATCAGCCTCTGTCCGCATGTCCGCACTTCCTCCTGTCATTTTTTTCAGGGCCCTCGAGCTTCCAATTTGGCCTTCAGCTTAGCTTCCTCTAATATAAATAACACAAAGGATCAACAATCCCCTCCCAAAATATAAACGCACCCATCCTGACATGCTGTACTGTACCTGCGACCTAACAGAGGTCATAGTGTTTCTCAGCTGGCAGGAAGCCTATCTGAAGCCTATCTGCTCTGAACAAGAGCCAGGTTATTCCTGGTGAACTGCTCCTACTGCTGGTAGATGGTGGAACTGCAGGATATTTCAATTAACTTGAGTACAATTTCATTCAGATTCCATTCACCCAATTCAGTTCGTCTAAGAACATCAAATAAAGTAAAAAGCAGCAGAGTGGCCCAGTGGTTAGCACCGTTTCCTCACAATAAGAAGCCCCTGGGTACGAACCCGAGGCTCTCCCAGGTCATGTCTGTGTAGAGTTTGCATGTTCTCCCCTGTGTCTATGTGGGTTTCCTCCAGGTGCCCTGGTTTCCCCTCACCATCGAAAAGACATGCATGATAGAGATAATATGCCTGCCTGTGCCCCTGAGCAAGGCAATGGGGAAAAAAAACTTCAGTTAGTCTTCAGGCACTGCAGTAGCTCACTGATCCTTTACAATAGGATGGGTTGAATGCAGACAACAAATCTCGTTTCAAGAATATGAATGACAAATAAAGTGGCTTTCTTTCTTCTCATTACTATTATTCACTCAGAGTATGACTGTTGCTGTGCCTCTATAAAAATAATCAACAACATAAATAAGTAATTTCTTTTTCATTTGAGGAAGGTTATTTTCTGTGTCCGTTTGATTCCTGGTGAGAAATGTTCATTATGAAAAAAATGTAGTGGCTCAAAAATTGGAAGCTCAGCCATAAATCTGCCTCGTATGCTGTTCTAGATTCAGAAACTTGATCCATTGCCACCAATCAGTTGTTCATTTTTCATCTTACTCATACTGGTTCTAGTTCACTGAGGCCCAAACTCTGTTCTATTTTTTAGAATTATGTCTTGGTATCATTATTATTATTATTCAATCAGTCAACCCGCATCAGATATTCACTAGCTGCCAAGATACGATATCTATGATCAATATAAGCTCCATATGTATGGGTGGATGAAAATGTGTATTGGGGAATAGTTGCAATCACAGAACAGTAGGATAGTGACAGATGTACTCTTAGATGTACTCGTCCTTGAACTGGGGGGGAAGGGGGCTAAGAGTAGAGGTCATCATCTTAGAGTGCTGTGATTGGAACTATTCCCCAATCCTCTGTAAATAGTACACATTACCATTGGCCCTCTAGCCAATGGCTAATTTGCATAATAAATCCTTTGTTTTGATTGTTATGTAAATATATTGTTTATAAAGATGAAGACACCTGTAGTCAGCTCAGACTGAAGATGTCAACTGTATGAGTGAGGAAATGTTTCTCTCAGTAAGATGTGTCCAGAGGAATTTATTCACCTTTTTGTTAAGGAGCCAGAGTTATGTTATTCTGTCTTTTGGGTGATGATTATCATAATAGATTCTCCCAGCTGGTAAATAACCAATCTTAACCAATAATTAATCTTAATAAATCTATGAGCATCATTTCAAATGAGAGAAGGGTTGATATTGCAATATGTAGTATGGCAATATTAAATGACAAAAATTAGTTGCATAACTTTGCCAGAAACATTCAACTTTTAACTTTCCTCCACTGACTGCTAAAACTTTCCCTCCTGCAATGATTGGGGTGATTTTAGAGGGTGGAATGACACCGGCGTCCAAGAAGTTATTAAATCAGTTACTGATATCTTTTGATATTACAATATTATTAAATTTACTAGAATAGTTCTCTTCATGAGTAGTGATAAAAAAGCTGACCTTGTTAGATTTCTTTTTCTATTAAACAATGAAAGATTTAGGCCAACATGACTGATGGGCCTAATTTGCCTTATGTTGCATCCTTTGCAGTTTGACTATTGCAGATGTGCATATGTTAATTCTGAAATAATATATTGTTAACTTCAACTAATACTGTGTGTATTCTGCCAGGTCCTTTCATTCCTGTCACATTGCCATAAGACCTATGTGACAGAGAGAATAACAGTCAGCAGCCTTCATAAATCAATGGCTTGAATGGGCTGAAAAATATCTGGAAACATCTGGGGTATTAAAAAAGCCTGCAGGTTAGTCTGGGCAATAGTTTTATATCATTATTCATCATCTTTTAGAGGTATTGTGGGATGATATTTATATATTGTCATCATAATACACAATTTTCATCCATCCATCAACTGCTTACCCATTGTCAGGTCGCGGATATAAAGTTTTTTAAAAATAAATTAATGAGGATACATATTAACTAACTTATTTTTAAAAATGGGGTCTGAAATTAAGGCAGTATTATTTGAAAACTAGTTTAGGTTTGACATGATACTTTACATCAAAGTTCAATGTCATGTCCCACAGCTGGATTCTCAGAGCTATTTTGTGAGTAAGGAGATATTGTGATGTATATCAATATAGTGTAAAAATCTATATTATTATCATGATAATGATACTTTCTATATCACTCAGCACTGTGTCTTCAGCTTTGCCTACCAGAGAAGCTGGATGGCCTCGCTGATGAGCTCATGAAGTCTCTGCTGGGCGTCTTCAATCAGCACCACTTCCCTCCCAAACTCCACCATTGCCAAGTCAGAGACATGCTGTACTCCTCTCCGTACTTTCATTGTGTTTCCCCACGACTGCTCAGCTGCATCCCTTTCCTGAAAGGGACCAGAAACAAGAGGGTGTTCACTTCATGGTAGAGCTGGAAAATATACATCAATCAGCCAAAACATTAAAACCAGCCAGGTAATATTGTGTTGGTTCTCCATGTGCCGCCAAAACAGCTCTGGCTTGCCAAGCCATGGATTTCACAACATCCTTGAAGGTGTCCTGTGGTATCTGGCTCCAAGATGCTAGAAGTTGATGCTTTAAATCCTGTAAACTGTGAGGTGCAGTCTCCATGGATCTGACTTGTTTTTCCAGCACAGCCCGTAGATGCTCAGTTGAATTGAGATCTGGGGATTGTTGAGGCCAAGCCAATACCTTAAACTCTTTGTCATGTGCCTCAAAGTATTCCTGAATAATGTGTGCAGTGTCAGGGCACATTATCCTGCTGAGAGAGGCAACTGCCATCAGGGAATAACATTGCCATGAAGGGGTGAACCTGGTCTGCAACAATGCCGAGGTAGGTGGTATGTGTAAAAAGTGGAATGTGGTACATCTCATCCACACAAATCCCTTAATCCAAAGTGTCCCCGGGAAAAACCTTGCCAAGAGCATAATACTCCTTACACCAGCGTACCAAAAGTGTACTGACATGAGTTTTTGTGTGTGTTGTTCATAAAAGGTAGATTCATCAAGGCTATCTTTTTAAGAATATGAATGAACTGCTGAATCATGGGTAATTCCTCCCCAGAGAAAACAAACCTAGCAAATGTAGCAAAGCGTGTATCAGCATTTAGTGATGGTATATTATCATATATACTCATTCTGGTATACTATAGTTTCAATCTGGTAAACTATCCATTTTCATCAGTCTGATGGTCTGGTAGTGGGCTTCAAATACGCCCACAGTCACCTTCATAAAACATTGTTGTCAGGCCGAGACATTCATAACCATGAGGGAGCTTCTCACCCCGAGTGTAATTCAAATCTATATGTGAGCTGGTGTGCAAATCTCCAATGTGTTTAGAATTTTAATGTTGATAGTAAATTTCTTTATATAAAACAAAATTCTTGGATTAACATATATGACATAGCACCATTTATCCAAAAGGAGAGTGGAGATGGCGGTTTTACGTCAGATAGTTATTCAACGTTTTAACTGGGGTGGACAAAGCCCCTTTTTTGCTGGTTTATAGCCACAGGCCTCTGGAATTTGTTTTCTCCATTCAACCCACCCTGTTCATATAGGACCTGTGAGCAGCCGCCATGTGACATGTGATTCGGTTTTCGCGAAAGGACAACTTGACACACTCTCTGCAGGACTGGAGATACAACCTGCAAAATTCCAATACACTAGACTAAACAACCGCTCAATCCACTGAGCTACACCACCCCTTAACACCACCCCTCCAATCGACCACTGAACTTGATTTAGGAGCTGGATATGTATCTGTGTACATGGCAGAGGCCTATTCGGTAGCATTACGCTCACCTGTCCAGAGAAGTTCTCGAGTTCTTTACATTTCATTATAACATGTAACAATATAAAAATAATCATATTATATGAAAATATTTTGGTGGTATTGTAATAAAAACTCACCTGCGGGACAATTGAAAAAGTTTATACTGTTAGAATTCGGGGGACATCCTCCATGTCTGCACACCTGTTGCGCTCTCCTAATAGTTGGTCGCCGGGTGATGACGTTAGTATTATGCGACAAAGGTGTGGTTATGATTGGTGTGAGTAGTGTTTTCCTTGTTCAAGACGCAAGTAAATCTCTTCTTTTGCGCAACTTCTACTGCATTGAAGCAGCGATAGACCTGACGCAGACATGAGAGGCCTGTTTTTGTACATGTCACCATCGGTCCCCACGTTGTGGGAGTAGACACGGACCTAGACCGAGCTTAGAGCCGTAAAAGGCTATGTGGGCCGATTCTATTCTAAAACAGGTTGATCACCTGTTTTATTCCTTATGTCTTGCAAGGGGAAATGAGAGAGCAAAACGGTCCCCGAAGTCCGAACGTCAGGAACTACTGTTGGCCGACTTTAACGTTGATAAATTACCACCGCCAACTCCACCGGTCCACGTTCCCAGATGTCGGTATGGAGCTGTTTGAAATTAGTTTCAGACGGGAAGTAAAATAAAGTATTCAGATGAATTCCATTCATCAGAGGAGCGAAATGAAGACTTGTGTTTCTACGTCTGAGTAAAACTGGTAGCGGCGGTGGGGTGAGGCTCCAGTTGACCTAAGCATCAGGGAGAGCGTTTGTGAAACATGTTTTATGGATCATTTCGTGCTCTTTTATTATTCAAATCCCTGGAGGCCCGTAGTTCTGCCCTAGCCGAGCCCGGGAACGCTCTTCTAACCATTTACTAACAACCTGATTTTCATATGATTAAAAACCAACAAAAACATATTTCTCCAGTCGGACTCCCAGTTCCCTGTTAATTCCAGGAAGTGGATAGAAATGCTAACAGGCAACACATGTTAGCATTTACTTTTTCATGTAGGCGCTATTTGTAAAATGAATGCTCTGGACGCTGGAGCATCTTTTGACATAGCTTCCCCTCCTGAACTGTCACCCAGTCATCCAGTAATCGGCAGGTCACTGATTCGATCCCAGGCTCCTTCTAAAAGCGTGTTTAAGTGTCCCTGAGCAAGAGGCAGAACCCTTAACTGCTCCCAGGGTGCTGCAGCTTCTCACTGCTCCTATACAATAGGATGCGTTAAATGCAGAGGACACATTTCATTGTTGTAACACAATAAACTTTTAACACAAGTTATACAATGAAAATACAACATCCTGTTGTCCCCTCTCTCTTTTACTGTTCCTGTCCTCAGCCTGCTAACACCGAAGACAGCTATCATTTTATTATGGTATATTCAAGCTATTCGCCCTACGTTACTAATTTACTATCGCCAATAAACCAAGTCCACTGCAGCTCAAATTAACTGCCAGCAGGATTCCACATGGCATCCGTCATGTACACAGAGAGGAAGGATCGTAACGACATCATTATAGAGACCGATTAACAAGGACTGGTATCCTTTTCTCTATCACAGACCAACTGTTCTACTACATTTTGTTAACCAAGTGTGATGCAGTGGTTACCACTGTTGCCTCACAGCAAGACAGTCCTTGGTAAAAATCCCAGGCAATCCCGGGTCTTTTCTGTGTAGAGTTCTCAGGCCTGCTGGGAGTCTAGTGCTGCATGACAGGAATACATGCATTTATATATGTCTGACCTTGTGAGAACACAGGTCAATGCATCAAATCACAGTCTGTCATATGGACAGGAGGTAGTTGATCATGGTGATGCATGAGAGTGTTGTTGAAGACATCTACTCTGAGGTATAGGTGGGTATAGCGGGAGGTATAAGTCATGGGTATAGGGATGAGGTTGTGACTGTGACAAGAGATGAGGTTAGCAGTGGATAGCTTAAATGCAGAGAACAAACTCATTGTAATACAATTTCATTATAACCTCCAATAACAACATAAAGTGGCAAGTATACTAAACTAACATTCATTGCTAAAACCTAGATATGTTTTCCCTTTAAATATTTAAAAGGATTACCAGCAATCATAGTAAAGCTGCAGTAGCTCAGAGGTAGAGTGTACGCCTACAAGTCAGGCGTCACATGTTTGATCCCACCATGAAGCATCAGGAAAGGGCATCAGGCCTCAATCCCCCATGCTCAGTAAATATGAGACACATGTTGTAAATTGCTTTGAGTGATCACTAGACTAGAAAAGGCCAATATAAAAATTAGTCAATTTAATATTAAAGTAATAACATGCAAGGAACATAAAAAGGATACAAGCCATCCAATTCGGTGTCCAGCATTTCTCATATGACTATGCTTTAAGTGGCACTCGGGCCTGTTATTACGTATGTAATTGGGAACGCTGTCGCTCTCACAAATTGTAAAATTCACTGGAACATTTGCTTTTTCTCCACAAGTGAATTAAACTAGTCAAGACAATCATCATTGTGGATGGCGGTCACCCTACGTAAGTATGACTGTCCTCTCCATTGGGCAACTCATGATGATATGACAGGAGGACAATAGGATTTGTAAAGCAAAGCTTTTTATTGCAAGTATTAGTGAAAGATACACTTCAAACTGAAGCAAAGCAACACTAAAAAGCCAACAAACATAAGAGTCCTAAAACAAATAAAATAGCTTCAAAACAGAAATGTAAAACAACCATTGGTACGTGAGCCTTTGCTCACGGTTGGGGGGAGGGGGGGACTGAGACATGGATTTTGGGGTACAGAAAGGTCACTGTTCAACGTCCATCCATTCACTGCTGCCTCGTTCAGCCATTTAAGAGCCCTCAAGCTTTCGCCGAAAGAAGGACTTGACACAAATTGGATGCGAAAATACATATACACTACAGCCATCTTGACAAAAAGCACATATACATTGGTGTCACACGTTAAGCATCCTTGGCTACAGTCAGACATCCAGTTGTTAAACCACGGTGTACCTTTAGCTTGGGAAAACGGCATTTGATAGCCTAATCTCTTTAGCAATATTTGGTTCATAGTCATTTCTGGAATGCTTGTGGACTTAAAGTAGGTTAAGATCCGATAGGTCCGGGAGTAAACATTGGAGTAAAGGTTTGTAAACCAAAGATGATATGGTTTTAATGGATAGAAGGCCTGTTTGCTTTGGAACAGGATCATCAGCCCTCCAAAGCTCCATGTCTCTGATCCTCAGATAAGGTGACAGACATCGAAAAAATAATAATAAAAGGAACAGTAATTCAGCATCACACCTTGTTCACTATACAGGCACAAGTCTGTAATACTTTGGGGAACCTACTGGCTCCTGTATGGCCTGGGTCAAATAGTTTATGCAAACACATTATTTGTCTACAGAGATGCCATGAGGTCAGGAGTTTCCACATAAGACAATACACAGACTACCAGAAGGTTAATATACTCTGACAATTTGACATAAGAATTCAAATCTGCGTACTTTTCCAGGTTTTTGAGAATTGACATAGCATTGTATTGTCCTGATTCAGTCAAGTTTACCAGGCTCATTCACTACACCAGGCAGATTAAAACACCTTTGTGACACCATTTGACCCAGACCTGGTTCCTGTTGTTACATCCATACTGTAGAAATGAAACAGAGGAGACACTTCAGAGCTGAAAGTGCTGTAGCACTGCTAGTGGTTTGAATGAGTAACAAGATTTGGATGTTGGGGAATGCAGTGAGACTGAGTGGATGGGTAGGTTAAGTACTCATGGTGGGCTACCAAATACAGGTTCTGCAAAGTCACATAAATCAGATACAATGTACGAACCCACTTAAGGCTGAGGCATGTCATCGCTTGTGGAATGAGACCTAGTCCTGTTATAAAACGTTCTGGCACAAGAATAAACACGAGGAGACGTTTAAAGAGGACAAAAGTCATACACGGTTTTATTATTTACTATAATAATCTACTGAATTCTGCCTTTGCAGCATCTGTCCCTCTTCTTGCCACTATTCTCTTCTATAGTCTACCACCTGCCTGTTTACTGGCTCGTGGAATTCTACATGGCTAAGGTACAAACTAGCAGCTTGGGATGACAGTCAGCATTTCAACAAGACAGTATAGTTAGAAATGGTTCCCTTCGTTCACCGATATGAACTTTAACATGTAGGAGGAGAGAGGAGGGCTGACGTATGGAACCTCTCAGATGGAACAAAAGTATGTATGATGATAGAATACAGAAACAAGCAGGATGCAGAACTGGCCCTGCTTCCTCTCCAGAAAAGAACTGAGACACAACAGGTTGATGCTAGTCAGCCATACCCTGCTCCATCTCCCCCATCACTCTACCCCCCCTCCATGTTGTTGTGCTTGCATGTCTAGGGAGATCAGGTGCCACTCTGGAGGGGGAGGGGCTAAAGCCCTAATCACCCCCTACCATGCTGCATTGGGATGCGGAGACTCCAGCCGCGTATATGCACTCAATAAATACACCATAAAATATTTCGCATATATATTTCATATATATATATATATATATATATTTAAAGAACAACACATTTAAATAGGACAACAAAATAAATTCGGCTCAATAATTTTTTTCGGATTCGGATAAGGGTTAAGACAAAACAAAGAGGATACTTTACAGTTATACTTTCTGTCTAAAATAGTTATAAGAATATCGCAATCAGGCATTACTCAAGCATTAAACAATTTCATAATAAAAGCAATATTTGCAGTTTCTCTCATGTAGTATAACATATGCAGCATACCAAGGTAAGTGAGGTGCAGTGTTTTTTGAGATCTCTTGTAATAAAGTTTTCACCCCCTGGACTCGACAGGTACCCATAGAATAAGTCCACCCTCGGTTTTCAGTCTACTCCCAACGAAACAGGGATTCTACTACTACAGGGCACACATTCCCTCCGGTTATGACAAGACACGTGGCAGGGCATTGCACTAGGATGAAAGAATGCTGTGGGCTGTCACTTTGACTGGGCATGGTCAGAAATTTAACAATACTGATCTCACTTCGAAATTCAGTTCATATACATTTCCTTTTTTGTACTAAAGCATCTTTCACTGTCCAGTAAGGTTAGACAGTACTTTTACTTACACACACACACACATATATATATATATACATACATACGCATATACATACATACATACATATAT
>OMLC01039920.1:0-15003 GCA_900302585.1 Regalecus glesne
CATACACACTGTCTCTCACAGACGCTTCATCTGTTTTCCAATAATAACCTCATCAAAATCTTGGAAACTATTTAATGTAAGATTTATCACCTCTTTGGGCTCCTTGCTAATATGAAACAAGTTCATTTTTGGTTTTAGATGCACAGCTCAAAAAATACTGCGGAACACATGCAATCACATTACATTTCTTCTTCTTCCTCTTCTTCAAGAAAAAGAAACATTACAGATGTTAAAATATATTACATTCAAACTGTGCTGACTCAATTAAAAATGGTTTCTTGAAGGTCAGTTGAATCAATGGTTGCAGATGTGTCGTTCTATGTGATATTATATATATGTCAATCTGAAGTGCTTAGTAGCAATTATTGGTTTAATGCAATGTGAGATCTTATTCCTGATTTTAGGGTATGTGGGGGGCACAAAACATCTCTGTCCATCGTTGTTGTAAGCTGTGCTTATGAGATTGATTTTGTGACATGTTCCTATCTTGTATTGTGTCTTGGAAGTAGAGAAGTAAGAGTTGGAGGGGAGTTATTCTTTTGGATCTAAAAGTAGAATTTAAATGACTAGATTATTTGTGTAGTTCTGAAATCCAGGGCATTAGAATGTGAAAGTGAAGTGCAGTGGTGAGTCCATCAGGAAAGGTTGCCATGGATCTCATAAGCTCTGTTGTAGAATCTCGATATTGGCTTCATGGGTTCCTTTGTTGTGAGGGACAAAATTGTGAGACAGTAGGATATTGTTGAGATAATGATTGCTTGTAGATAGTATGTATCCAAGACAGGGGAGATGTGCTCCAAACTTGTCATAAATGTACAATTTCTGGTTGAGCTCCTTCATTAAATTATGAATGTGTTTTGATGAGATGTGAATCAAGATATTTGTGAGTTTTTTTAGAAGGTTAGGGTTTGATTTACAAAACAAATAATGTCACCTATATAAGGACAAGTCCATTTACCATTTTACCATATAGGGGAATGGAAATACACTTTTTTCTTGATATTGATGATTAGATTTCAACCAGTCATGTAAGTAGTAAAGATTAGAAAAGAGTTTTGAGTTTATGACATCAGGATTGGAATCAGGAAAAAAATCAGTGTCATTGGTATTAGAATGTTTACACATGTTAGGGTGGTCATTGATTTACAGATGAAAGAAAAAAGGACCGAAAATACTGCCTTGCGAAATTCCCCTATTACACGTTATAGGGGAGATGTTACATGACCAATTTCAACCATTTCAGACCTGTTATATACGAGGAGAGCGTCATTACCACAGAAGAGGGAAGTTTAAATGAGCTGTTTGTTCAGCAGAATCTGATGATTCATTGTAACAAAGAGCTTCAAAATTAGATGGAAATGGCACTTGCAGCATTATCTTTGTTGATTGAAGTATGTTTTTGTTCAGTAGATAATAATAATGCAGGCATGGTTTATTGGGTAGGATAGAAACCACACTGAAAATCACTGAGGACATAATTATTTTGAAGAATGTTGTTTACTTTGTAAGAAAGAATCTTTCTGACATTTTTGATATTACTGGAAAAATAGACATCGGTCTGTTGTTCAAATCAAGAGTTGCATCCTCACATTTAAAAATGGTGGTGATTTGAATAGTTTTCCAGCCAGAAACAAACATAGAAAGCGGGATACAGAGATTGGTCAGATGGTGGAGGAAAGGCTTGAAGCTCTTACCATGTCTTCAAAAATGTATATTTAAACCATAAATATCACAACCAGGAGGATTTTTCAAAGTGTTCAAAATATTGGACT
The DNA here is from genome assembly GCA_900302585.1 of Regalecus glesne. Lineage (NCBI taxonomy): Eukaryota > Metazoa > Chordata > Actinopteri > Lampriformes > Regalecidae > Regalecus > Regalecus glesne. Next base: position 1,773 of record OMLC01039920.1, read on the forward strand.
GTTCATTTTGTCTAATCTCAGAGAGGAACTGGTGGGATGTAGGGGGGAAATTAGGTGGGGGATAAGAGGGAATAACAAAGTTGTATGCTAGTCCTTGACAGATGGAACAAAATAATCACTGAAAGAACTTGCAATTGTTTCAGTGTTAAGAGTGCCTTTTAGATGAATTTGAAAATTTTCATTCTTGTTCCTTCCCATTTTCACTAGTGATGCTTTTAATTTTTAGGTTTGGCCATAACGTTTTAGGTTTGGAAGCAGTTTGAATAACTTGCTTTTGGAAATACACATTCTTAGCCATGCACGGTTCAGTCTTTCATTTGTTTCTGATCTCTATGTAATGTGTTTTCTCTCCAATGTATTTGAGAATCACTGCATTTTGAGGGAGAGGGTTTTTTGTTTGAATTCATTCATAGGCTGTAGTATATTTTTAAAAATGTTTTCTGGACTTAGTCATTGAATTAAGCCAGAGTTTTTTTCTTGGTTTTCAAGTGACAGATAAGAGGGTGGTATAACTCAGTGGGTAGAGGGGTCATCTGGTGATCAGAAGGTTGCAGGTTCAATCTTGGCACCTGCAGAAAAGTGTTTCGAAAGGTCCTTGAGCAAGACACTGTTCCCCTATTTGCTCTACCCTGTGATGGACCGGTGACCTGTCCAGGGTGTTACCCTGCCTGTTGCCCAATGAGCACTGAGATATATTCTAGTTCCCCCAGGATCTGTCAGCAGAACCGCCTCTAGATCAATGTGGGTAAAACCAAGGAAATGGTGGTGGATTTTCGCAGGTGCACACACTCCCCTCTGACACGGTGAACATCCAGGGGATGGACATTGACATGGTGAGGTCCTACAAGTACCTGGGTGTTCACCTCACCAATAAACTGGACTGGACTGATCACTCAACAGCACTATATAAGAAGGGCCAGATCAGACTGCATCTGCTGAGGAGATTGAGGTCTTTTGGAGTGCAGGGGGCACTCCTCAAGAGATTTTATAACACGATGATGGCACCAGCCATCTTCTATGGAGTGGTCTGCTGGGGCAGTAGAATCTAAGATGCGGATAGGAAGAGACTTGATGAGCTTGTCAAGAAAGCAAGCTCAGTCGTGGGATGCCCCCTCAACACTGTGGAGGTAGTGGGACAAGGGAGGATGATGACTAAGCTGTCATCTATGATGGGCAATGGTTCTCACCCCATGCAGGACTACATTGCTAGACTAGAGAGCTCCTTCAGTGATAGGTTACTGCATCCAAGGTGTTTGAAGGAGCGTTTCCGTAGGTCTTTTCTTACCACAGCTATCAGGCTCTTTAATCAGCACTGCTCCCCCAATAGAACAACCCCAACACATGTGCAGCAACAGCAACAATATAGTGGGTAATTAAAATGATCGCAATCTATTTTATCTATCCATACTGTATATAATGTACAACATTTCTCTTCTGTTGAATTGTCTATGTTACATGTTTTTTTCTAGATGTGAGGCCTCTCCTACTAGGCTTTCCACTTGCTACTATAACACTGCAATTTTCCCCTGCAGGACTAATAAAGGAATACCTTATCTTATCTTAACTGACTTCAGATAAGCGGTTGACGATGGATGGTTGGATGGAGTACATTACTCCAATCAATATCTCTGAATTTCAGGATTGAGCTGAGGTAGTTTTGAATTGGGTATTTTACAGACGAAGTGACCAGTGTAGCTTCTTGGGCTTTTGATTTTTTTCCCCAAAAGTGTAAATAAGTGAGTGATCTGCCATCATGGTCTGAATTACTCCATACAGTTCTTAGAGGGTTGATTTGTAAATATAAGATGAAAAACTGAACTGTGGGCATTTCTGAGTCTAGTTAGCTCTTTGATTAATTAGTAGAGACCAGGTTTTATTGCAGTAGCTGTCAATGATTTCAATGAGCTGTCATTCCTGTCCAGATTGATTTCAGCTGATATAATAAGTGTGTTCTTATTTGCTGATTTTACTCCATCAGTGATCTGTGATAAATAAACATTTGCACTAACATTTGGGGTTTTTTCAATGATTGTGATTGCATGTTCATATCAAATTTACAGACAGCTGCAATGTCTTCATTTAAATTTCAACACGTGCATAGGATTACACATATTTCTGACTCCCATTAAAGGCAATTCCACAACCAGTTTTAAGGGTATGGTAAATTAGATGGTAATTTTCTGGTAAGAGAAAATAATCAGCAATAGCAGAAGTTGACCGTGATTCACAAATTGCTATTATATGTGCTTTGACTGCATAAGCATAATCTTAACCCTTTCCATTTTTCATCCATGCAAAGTTGCAGACATATAGACAGTGCTTTGTAGTGCGTAAGTGGTTGAAAAATTGCGGCATAACTGACAAACAACATACCTAGAGATACTTCAATGGTCAGGCATTTTATGTTTCGCTGCTATAATAGTTTGTGGCCACCATTTTGACAGTGGTAAGCTGTAAATAGTAATGGTAAATAGAGTTATTCTTATATAGTGGCTTTCTATTCTAGCAACCACTCAAAAGGCTTTACAACAAGTGCCATAAGTTTATTGAGCATGGGGGATTAAGGCCGAATACCCTTTTCCTGATGCCCCGCAGTGGGATGTGGACCCGTTATAACCGACTTGAAGGTGTATGCTCTATGGCTGAGCTACTGCCGCCTCAACAACTAACAACAAAGCAGTGTTGGGATTGTTAAGGTCCAATTCTGAAGATGATTATATTCTCTGTTGGTCTGTGGTTTGAGAATATGTTTCCCTGAGTGAAAACAATATGCTACAGCTCATGCCAAGTTCTGGGTAAAATAACAATATATAGTGTTTAGGGGTTTAATAGTACAGAGACATTTAATAAATAAATCTAGTAAACAACATTTACCCTACTGAGCCTGTCCTTGTAAGTCCACTGCTGACTGAGCTTTTTGTTTGCATTATGAACATACATCCATCCATCCGTCCATCCATCCAATTTTAATATTTTTCAATGTCACTTTCTCTTTCTATATTAGTGAGAGATGACGATGATTTCCTCAGTCTGGGAGAATTACCAGAAACCTTCCCCTCTGACCCTCCGGAGCCGCTGCCTCACTTCTTGTTTGAACCTGAGGAGGGCTACATTGTCAAGAACAAGCCTGTAAATCTTTATTGCAAAGCCACACCTGCGACACAGATTTACTTCAAGTGCAACAGCGAGTGGGTCCACCAGAAGGATCACACTGTGGAGGAGAGAGTAGATGAGAACTCGGGTAAGTAAAAAAAAAAAAAAATCTGTGATGACTCAAGTGCATTCGTCATTTGTATCTACATGGTTAATTTTGGATCCTACTGTTAACTGTTACATCCCACCGATGATAAATTAGATTCACATGTGGTAGTCAGCCAATCCACCACATTTAACAGAATTGACTGTAAATCATAAGAAGCGTTCCTGGACAGTTGTAGCCTTTGTGGAATGTATATTTCCCTTAAAAACATCTCTGATGGAGGGTCTCTGCTACCATGAAGGGATGCACCTGATTTTAAGTGATATATTAATATTCTGCTGAATGCATAATCCCACACCATCATAACCAGATGATGGATACATGAGGTTAAACTCTGGATCCCTATCACTGAGGTTTCCCATTGTCTTAAACCAGGGTCGCTCACACTTTTTTAGCATACAAGCAACTTATAAAATGAGCAAGGCTAAATGATCTACGGTTGCTCAATAGGTAAATCGTGATCGTGATCGTCAAATGCAAAGGTAATGTGGGTAGATCACATGGCAATCTATGGACCGTCTATTTTTTTAATGCCATGCGATCTACCCACACTACCTTTGTGATCGACCGGTAGATCGAGATCGACGTATTGAGCACCCCTGTCTTAAACCATCAGGAACAGGGATTTATTTGGACAGACAATGCTTTGTCAAAACTCCATTCTTTGTTGTTTTGTTTTCCGAATCATATTCCAACCTCCGTTTTCATCCTCCTAAAAGAACCTGTAAGTGGATTTTGCATTATTTTATGAATCTCTGAGCACCAATTCCAGTGGACTGACTCTCAACAAACGGTATACTTCATGTTGGTTTGTGCAGTTCATGTTAGCCCTCTCTGACTTCTTCCTTTAATATGAGGGGAGGTTATTGATACATACAATGTTGAATTTAAAAGAAAACAAAAACAGCAGCATAACCTTTTATTGACAGACAATAATCCACTTTTGCTGACTCTTGATTTCATATTTCCATTCAAAGCCACTACATTTTTGTTTTTGCTTGTAGGTGGATGGAGCACCTACAGTTGCAATCAAAAGCATTCAACCACCAATGCAAATCAGGTTTATCAGTCAAATGTACAAACTAGCAGTTGTTTACAAAAAACAAATAAAACAAGAACATTTTAAATAGCGCAACACAACTAATATTACAGGTGGATTCCCCAAATTCAACAAAAAAATGCTGCTTTTAATGACTACTGCAGTCTCAAAGAATGCAACCCCCTCATGACAAACATCTTTAGTATTTGATAGAGCACCCTTTTGCTCTTATGACCAGGCCTTAATGGACTTTGAGGTATGCTTGGGACCATTGTCCTGCTGGAAGGTCCAATGATGCCCAACCTTCAGTTTCCTCACAGATGGCATGGCATTTTCTCCCAGGATTTCCTGATACTTGATTGAATCCATCTTGCCCTCCACATGCTGCAGGTTTCCAGTGCCAGAGGAAGTGAAGCAGCCCCACAGCATCATTCAGCCACCACCATGCTTCACTGTAGGCAGGGTGTTCTTTTCAGCATATGCTTCATCCTCTTCCTCCAAATGTACTGTTCTTTCATAGGCCCAAAAAGTTCCAATTTTGTTTCAGCGCTCCACAAAACAGTATCCTAACACCTCTTTGGCTTATCTGTATAGTTCAGAGCAAATTGGAGCTGACTTTTATTGGACCTTTGGGTCAGTAGTGGTGTACGTCCTGGGATTCGGGCATGGAACCCTTCAGTGTTTAATGTGCATCTTACTGTGGAAACTGAAACCTCAGTGCCTGCTGGAACCAAGACTTGCTGCAGGTCTTATGCAGTCAGTTGAGAGTTTCTCACTACTTACCTCCTCAGGACTCTAGTGGCAGCTGTCGATCGTTTCCTCTTTCTACCATGTCCAGGTAGTGTAGCCACTGTTTCTTTAACCCTGAACTTTCTAACTATGCTTCCAACTGTATCTCTAGGAACATTCAGTGGCTTTGCTATAGCTTTATATCCTTATCCTTGTTTGTGCAAGGCAATGAGCTCTTCTCTGAAGTTTTTGGACAATTCTCTTGACTTAGCCATATTTCTAACATGCTATGAAATGTCCCAGTCAACACTCCAGATATTTGAGGCCTTCTATCTCAAGCACACCAGATGCAACTAATGAAGCCCTTGATTGGTTGCATCTGGTGTGCTTGAGACCACACCTGATTTACTAAAGTGTCTCTTATGAGGGATTCTATTCAGGGGGTGGAATCATTTTGAGACTGCTGTTGTTGTTGTTAAAAGTAGCATAATGTGTCAAATTTGGAGAAAACAATTTTAATATTGGCTGTGTTTAATTATTTAAAAGGCCCTTGTTTGATTTATTTTGTAAACAGCTGCTAAATTGTACATTTGACTAATAAACCAGATTTGCAGTGGGGGTTGAATTATTCTGATTGCGACTGTAGTGATGCTACTGACAAATATATGATGTGTAAAGTACCCTTTTCCGTCTATATGCGATGGGGTGCGTATTCTATACTCTTCTTCCCTGATTCTTGAACTTTATTTAAATACATATCAGGTACTGGTTAAGGTAAGATCGAGGAATTAGTGGTTGTTTACTAGCCTTGTCTCATATAGATACTGAAGGATAACTTGAAACATTATGCTTGACACTTTGCGAATAACGTTGACATATGATGTTTAGGGATGAGAATGGGCCTAATCTCAATTTAAGCCATTTGGGGCTCCTAAGCATGCTGTTATGCTCGTGTCAAAATAGATTTATAGTGGAAAAAGGTAAATGGCGGTGGGTGGAAACATAAATAGAGTGTGCTTAGGGGTGTTTCCTTTGTATATTTCCATCATGATCAGTATCTCTCATTCACCTCCCTTCTCCCCTTCCTCTCTATCATAATCCCACCCACCTACCTCATTGGAGCCTAACTGACTTTGTCCTCTAACTGCTGTTTAAATTATGACAAATTGGAGATGTCTGCATTTTGTCTGGTGGTAGAGCACACATATCGTGTTAAGTCCAAAGAATGATGGTCGATAAGTATGTTCTTTTGTGTGTCTATATTTGTAGCTATTGTTTTATGATAACCAAATATTTAATAGCAACAGTGGACCAAGGGGTATTTTAGAATGACCTGATATGAATGAGATGTCATATTAGCTTGAGTGACCAAGGTTTCCAAGTGAATAAGAACAACCAAGCAACACTAGGACATCAGGAATCAGTATGCACAACTTACACAAAAAAAGAAACCCAGACAGGTGGTTTTCAGCCAATTTACTACAGTCCTGTCCTTTAGACTGATGCATTACTTTAAAAATCTTGAATGATAAAAACTGCTGCAAAATATCATGTAAAGCATGCACATTGCTACCATGCCTTTATCTGCTTATAGGATTTTTGGCCTAATGCTTTTCAAACCCCATAGATAAGAATAAACTAAATGTATTTGAATTCTTTGAGAACTCTCCACATGTATCATATGTTGGGCTTAGTATCAAAGACAGTTTACTTGACATATTCCATCTCAAAAATGTTTCACAAAAAAATGAAAAGATTATTCTGCATAATGTTGCTGTACACTTCAAATGTCACGCCACCCACTTTCTATCATCTTTTCCCCCACTCATGGTTTACAAATGCTGCACTGAGCAGAGTAACAAAAATAATTATTAATTTGAAGTGGGGATTTTTTTTCTGTTTTATTGGGGTATTGAACAGCTTCCGACTGTTATTGGGGGTAGCCTTGCTCAGGAGGTAGAGCAGGTTGGCCAGTAATCTCAAGGTCACTAGTTTGATCCCCAGCTCCTTCAGAAAGCATGTTGAAGCGAGCTTGAGCAAGATGTAGTGCTGGTCCTTAGGCTCTGCAGCAGCTCCTTTACAATGATGAGATGTATATTTTCATGTGTCACCTACACACTGGGGTTTGTTAAATGCAGAGAAAAACAAAAGAAAACATTGGCCAAATAAAGTGTCTCTCCTTCCTTAATGAAGTAGCTCTTGTCATTGTACAAGTCCAATATGAGTGTATGCTTGTTTTTGGGACTAGTTATAGAATTGCTTATTCTCTGGGGCTTTGAGCGTTCTGGAAGACATCAGTCTCAGAGAGATTTCTTCCCATCCTATTGGAAACACATAGGATGGCTTTATTCATTAAGTGGCTTTATTACATATTATTTATTATATAGCCCTGATGACCAAGAGGCTATTTTAGGGACCATTAGCTTCATATTCTTGAATATATATTGGATACTTTGGGATACTGTTTATTGAAAACATTTCATGGAGCCCTTTCTCAACAGATCCATTTATGATAAGTGCTAATAGCAAGGTTTCTGTTTGTTCCCTAGACTTCTGTACTCTTTAATATGTGTACACATGTAATGGGATAAAAAAAATCCATTAGTTTTTAAAAGAGTCTCTCCTCTCTCCTCTCTGTCTCTTCCTCTTGTTCTCTTTCCTTCTCTCTCTTTGACCTCCTCACACATCTTTTGGGTTGGCATTGGATCAGACTGCAAAAAGGGTGATGGCACCAAGGGCAGTGGTCACAATGGAGTGGTCACAGAGCAGTGGTCACAATGCACATAGTCTCTATGTGTGTGTGTTTGTGTGTGTGTGTGTGTGTGTATGTGTTTGAAAAAGGAGACAGGTTCTTATTCCTTTTCCAAATAAAGATATGATGTGAGGAGGGATGTAGGGGGGAGATGGGCGACAGATGTGAAATGGAGAGAGTGAAAGGGACGATAGGATGAAAGCAAGTGGAGAAACAATATGAGATTTATATCACCCAGATTTCAGCATCATATGATTACCTGTTTGTTGCAGAGCTGATTCAGTTATTCTGCATCCTACTTATTGAGGCACAAATTAGCCTGGCACCAGTTAGAAACATTTTAGCTCATTTAAAGGGCAGGATTGCAATCTCAGGGTTTTGCTGGCAGATTGATGCCATTTTTTCCATGGTCTAATGTAGATTGATAACAAGAGGCAGTTAAAGATTTGCCACCAGGACTTTGCTACAGGTAATTGTGCTAGCAAAATGACCTTCATCCCTAATCAAACTCCACAATCCAGACTCATCATTTGGACTTTGTTTCATCTGGGTCGATTTTATGCGACACAATTAGTCCCCACATTGTGGGTGTGGACATGTACTTAGTTACTAGGGGCGGCATAGCTCAGTGGGTAGAGCAGTCGTCTGGCAATTGGAAGGTTGCAGGATAGATACCCGGTCCTGCATACAGCATATCGAGAGGTGCTTGAGCAAGACACTTAACCCCTAACTGCTCCCTGAGCGTCACATGTTGGCAGCTCACTGCTCCTATACAATAGTTTGGGTTGAAAATGCAATCCAAATTTCCCCTTGCAGGACTGGAAAGGGAATCATCATCATTATTATTATTATTAGTTGGAGCATAGGGGATTAAACCCAGATGCCCTTCCTCATGCTCTGTGGTGGATTTGTACCCGCTGCTTCTGGATCATCAGTTCCCAAGGCATGTGTGCTCTACCCACTGAGCTACCTTGACCCCCCATGGACTTTGTTTTATCTAACCCTATTTCATTTGTTTTTTTTTAGTTTACATTTATCATTTACTTTTCTGTTTCCCCCCTCACTTTATTTCCACTTTTTCCCCCACCTGAATTCACTGAGTAGCGTATGGGAAGGTCTGTTGCTTTGATGCCCCTCTAGAGCATTGACAGGAAGGAGGAAGCTGTAGTATGTGAGTCCTCCAAGTCAGGTGATAACTAGCCCTCACTATTTCACACATCACGGTCTCATGATGTGTGCTTAGCCGTTGGAGAAAGAAGTGAGATGAACGACCTAGAAAGGGACACTGTCAAACCTTGAATCCTTTATCCAACCTAACCCTTATGTGAGGTTAACTATGAGTCTCCGGCCGTGGTTGGAAACGACGCAGCTGGAATTTGAACACCCAACTGCATGATGCAGTGATCCGCCAAACGTCGCCTTACCCCCTGACGCCACCGGAGGCCCCTTCCCCCTTACTTATTAATTAATTTTATGTGATGAAAATGTTTCCAAACGTGGTCAGGAAAGTGCTACAGTATACCAGTTAGATTTTATATTCGTTAATTTTGCTTATATTAGGTCAATTTTTAGTGTCATGATTAGTCCCCATGTTTTCGGAGTGGACACAGACTTAGACAACGCATGGGATATCAAGGCCAGCTGCCCCTCCCGACGTCCCCACGGTGGGATTGAATCCAAAACATCTGGCTCATGAGTTCTCAAAGCACATGCTCTGCCCCTGAGCTCCTGTGGCCCACTTTTCATATTGTCTATATAAAAGCTTAAAATGGGCAAGATGCTATATGATATACAAAGTGACATGTTTTTTTTCTTCCTGAGAAGCATGTTAAAGGCACAAAAAACACAGTCATGTATTTTTATACATAGTACATACATTGGAAGAGTTGTCTCAACTCATACATAATAAATATGTTTTAATAAAGCATTAACTTTCTGACATCACCAAAACGCCAGTGTGCAACTGGTTAAACTCACACTGTTATAATTAAAATGCTTCTGTAACAGTAAGTTTATGTTAGAAAACTTTTCAGATATCACTGGTAGCCTATATCAAAGAAGAACTAACTTGTAGAGAAACCTCTGTACCTCAAAATTCTTGTCGAATAGTGGTGATTGTTTAAGCTGCTTCCAAGCCTACAGGGGGAAAATATAATACAATTTTCTGGAGACAAACCTCCACTCAATACATCCACCACCAGTATGTTGATGGAGATGTTTTATAGTGAAAACTGAAAAAAAGGTCAGTTTCTCCTGTCACACTTAGTCTCCATATGTTTTGACTAAATCATTTGAGTTAAGAGATTAACGCAGGCAATTAATGTTTAGCTTAAGATAAATATTAAACATTTATAAGATACATGATTTACGCCATTTATATCATTTACAGTTATTTCAGTTAAGATTGATTACAGTAAGAGATATCTAGAGGAATCTGGAAATAATAGTTCAGGGAAATTGTTCATATTTGAAATCTATTAGAATCGGAAGTGAACTGTTGTTTTGTTCACTTGCTTGAGTGACAATAGAGACGAAAAGACATGCTAATGCTACTCTGTAAACTGCAATATGTTTGAGAGCAATACATGTTCGGCTTGAGCAATAATCCGCCTGGTCATTAAGCGATGCAACTTCCACGACACTACATGTTGGTGCCGAAACCCGGGAAACAGTGGAGACTGTTGAGGGAGGTCGTCGAAGTGGGTGGCTAACTGTAGCTAACGCTAACAACGGAAATAACCGAGCGGATTGAACGGGTAAAGAAGAAGCGGGGGACAATACGAGCCTCGACAACAAAGCTTCTGACTCGTATTGAAGAGGAGGTGAGCAAAAAACTGCCAGACTGTGACAAACTCCGTGATTTGCTCTCCATATTGTCGACAAAAGCGGATAGTTTTGTCGACTTGGATAAAGGAATTGAGGATGAAACGCCAATCGATGAAGTGGAGGCAGAGATTGCATCTACACAGGACCACCAGGAACGCATTCTTTTGTGGAAGGCCCGGGCTAGCAGGCTCATTCAGAGAGAACGGGGTACAGTGAGTGCGAGGGTGAGACTGAAGAAGTCACCTGGTGAGTGAAGACACGTTTCCAAATAAACGTCTGATCCAGCTTGAACTGATCCACCTCTTTTTTGTCACTCAGATCTTAGTTTCAGGGAGAAGTACCCATGGGTGCTACCTGCAAAACACAGATACTCAGATTTACTAGCTCATTTCTGTCATGAAAGAGTGATGCATTCTGGTGCCAGAGTCACACTAGTGCAGATGAAAGATAGGTACTGGGTTTTAAAGGGGAGACAGCTAAGTGAAGACAGTGGTTTCACATTGCTATATTTGCAGGAGCCTTAAGGTGAAACCAGTACAGCAAGTCACAGCTCCACTATCCACAGACAGAGTTACTGAGTATCCACCATTTGAAGTTACTGGGATAGATTTTGCAGGACTAGTGGTTAGCATATATGGCACTTTTCACCCGTGCTGTCACCCAAGCAGTGCATTTAGAGCTAGTCTCAGATTTAAGAACTGAAAGGTTTCTGTTAGCTTTAAGGAGATTTATTGCTAGGCAAGAACTGTGTAAAGTTATTTACTCAGACAATGCTAAAACATTCAAAAGAGCAAATAAAGATTTAAAAGAACTGTGGAAGTCTATAATAGGGTCAGAGCTGACAGAATTCTTCAGTGACATGGAGATCACCTGGAAGTTCATTGTTGAACATGCTGCATGATGGGTTGGCTTCTGGGAAAGATGTGAGATCCATAAAAACATGTCTAAAGAGGACCCAGGGTAAAGTGTCATTGAACTTTGAGGAGTTGACAACCATGCTCACTGAAATAGAGGCGGTGCTGAGCTCCAGGCCTCTCTCTTATGTGAACAGTGATGCATCAGAGCCCCAGCCACTGACACCCTCTCATTTCCTCATTGGAAAAATACTAACTTCTTAACCCCCCAACGACTCTGCTTCCGCCATCTCAAGTAACCAATGTGAGCAGATAGAACATGAGCCGGAGATGGAGGTACCAGCAGAGACTCTTAACCAGTTTTTGGAGCAGCTGAAAAAAGGACTACTTAATGGACTTAAAGTCAGCTCACAGGTATGATACACTTGCACCCACTGTTATGAAGGAGGGATAAGTTGTTCTGATTGGACAGAACAACTTACCCCGACAGACCTGGAAAGTCCATCTCTGCCTGTTTCCAGGCAGAGATGGACTCATTCGCTCCTGTGCTGTTCGTACTACACAAGGCAATTTATTGAAGAGACCTGTTCAGTTGATATATCCTTTGGAGATAAGTTAAAGAGACTGAGTACTGATGAACAATTGTTCATCAGGCCGGAGGATGTTGTGACTAATTCATTTGAGTAAAGAGATAAAAACAGGCAATTGATGTTTAGTTTAAGATAAATATTAAAAATCTACAAGATACACGATTTATGCTATTCATAGTATTTACAGTTATTTCAGTTAAGATTAGTTACAGTAAAAGAGATGTCTAGACAAATCTGGTAATAATGGTTCAGGGAAATTACTTTGAAGTCAGACAGAAATGCTCTATTTTGAAATCTCACAACCAGAAGTGAACTGTTGTTGTGTCCACTTGCTTGAGTGACAATAGAGAAGAAAAGACGCGCCAATGCTATTATCTCCTGCTCTGTAAACGGCAATATGTTTGAGAGCAATAAATGTTCGGCTTGAGCAATAATCCGCCTGGTCATTAAACAATGCACCTTCCACGACACTACAAATGCAAAACAGCATAAAAAAGCAGTTAATGTGGTCATTTTTCATCCACCTATAGTCAGCAGGTGTCATATAATAGGCTATTATTATACGAGTTATTTTCACGACAGTGCTATAGGACAGTTTGTACTGCGATACGGCATACTCCAGTCTATTGACAAATCCCACCAATGAGGAGCAGTTTGAGGAAGTGACTGTAAGAGGGAGGGGACACTAATGGGAGAGAAACAGCATGTTTACTGTTCTGCCACTCATATTAATAAAGCCTGTATAAAACGTGAAGCTTGACTACTTGACAATCTCTACAGTAGGTTACCAAATAAAAACAATAATCATTACGTATCTTCACTATCATCAAATCTTCATTGTCGGTTTAATCTATTAACTTTGAATTCATCTATTTGTCTTTAGGAAAACCGAAATCAGTTATTTTATCAAGAGATAAAGGATCATTTGGAAAATATTTTAAAAAGTCTAATTCAATTGCTTTTCTTCCGTCCATAGGGGTGGCATAGCGCAGTGGGTAGAGCAGTCGTCTAGCAATTGGAGGGTTGCAGGTTCGATCCGCAGTCCTGCAGAAAGCACCTGAGGTGTCCTTGAGCAAGACACTGAACCCCTAACTACTCCCCGAGTGCCATATACTTGCAGCTCACTGCTCCTATACAATAGGATGGGTTAAAATGTAGAGAAATCCACATTTTCTCTTGTGG
>OMLC01039923.1:6641-23500 GCA_900302585.1 Regalecus glesne
ACACGGTCCCGTTTCCCTCAGGGGTGCCGTGGTTTTAGTGAAGCTGTGTTCTTACTGAGATACAGCAGCCTGCCTTGGCAGGTCTGCTGCTAACAAACACAGTTCAGAGCAAGACTGCGTAGCCACCGAGCTGACAGTCTGTCTAAACAGACCCTCTGTAAAGCCCCCTCCTGTCCCCTGCTTGCTGCTGAGCTCAGAGCTTTAATTCTGTCTAAATGGATGTTGTTTTATTACCACTTCAACAACAGCTGCTGAGGCATGGCCCACGAGACGGTGTAGAAGCCTGGACGCCCTCTCTCCATGAGAAGGACCACCCTGGTGTAGATGTGGCACATTATGTACTTCTGAATCTGCTAGCTTGCTTTGTGTCCAGCTCACAACCTGGGGCGGCTTGGGGCAGGAGGTAGAGCGGGTTGTCTAGTAATCGGAAGGCCGCTGGTTTGATCCCTGGCTCTTTTGGAAAGCATGCTGACGTGTCCTTGAGCAAGACACTGAGCCCCTAATTACCCCTGGGGCCCTGCAGCTCCCCACTGCCCCTATACAATAGGATGGGTTAAATGCAGAGGATGGATTTCATTGTTACCTACAATGACCAGCTAAAGTGAGCTTCCTGTCTTCCTTTCCCTACATTTGTATGACCCTGGTGCTCATCCTGAGCATGCTGGGTGAATCAGTCCTCTGAGCACCTCGTGGAAAACACACAGATGGTTAATGAGGTAGACGAGGACATGGTGTAGATGTGCCAACTATACGAGCTCTGCACATTTGACTGTAAACCCTAACAAATTGCCTACAACCGATTCTCCCAAATACAGGATTTCTTGTTGGTGGGATGACCACATCAGCTTTGTGGGAAGACAGAGAGGAGTGAGAAGAGAGGCAGGCGAGTGATGCTGCTGCTGCTGCTGCTGCTGCTGCTGCTCAGGACAGGTGAAGAATGGTGCATCCCAGGCCACACACGGAGCATCGACAGATATGTGCTCCATCTGCCACAGTAGAAAACACCGTCAAGTGAGGAAGAGGGGGGCATGTCAGGTGTGGATTTTTGCACAAGGAGTCTGCCCTGGTATGTCATGATATATTCATATATTAGTCAACACACACAGCAGTATGAAGGAAATAGAATGTGGACTTAGGTCGTAAATGCAAACATAGCTGCCCCGTGTTATCCTCCACACTGCTTCATTACTGTTCCGTGTTCTGGTGTTGCAGCACCTGTTCCTGGCACGTGACATCAGCTCCCGTTCTCCACACTTCTCTTATGTCTTGTCAAAGGAGGTATGGCGAAGCAGGTGGCACACTAACACACGTCCTTAGGGGGGGACACGTGATCAGACTGGCTGCCACTGTTGATGTACACCAATAGACCAGTGAGCCTCCGAGCCGCACGACTTAATGATAATATAACATGTCCAAAACAACACCGTGCAGGGGAAATACATTGAGTTTTGCAAGGCACAGCATCTGCATCCTAACAGCACTTTGCAGAGGAGCCTAAAAGACACAGCCGTCTTTGAGAATACTGCAGAATAATGTATTTGGCTGCATGTTGACCACCACACCTCTGGCACTGTGTGAGATGGTGTTGCTCCATATGTCCCTGCACACTTTTGAGGTGGAGGTCATATGTGTTCGATCCAATTCACATATAGCCCCTGACCCCCTTTGACATGTACACCTAACTTCACTCATTGCTGCCATCAGTTATATAAGAAAAGAAACTATTTGTCACTGTATGCGTTTGTCAATGACATTTATTCTCTGCATTCAACCCATCAGCTGCAGCGGCCCGGGGACCAACTCCTGCTCTTTTTCCTATTTCTTTGCTCAGGGGCACAGGCAGAAGTATAACCCTATATCCATCCGTCCATCCATCCATTGTCAACTGTTGACCTGAAGTTGGGACATGAAGGAACTGGACCCTATCTCAGTCCTCATTGGTTGAAAGGTGGGTACACACCCTTGAAGGGTCCCCAGTCCATCACAGGGCAGAACAATTAGAGGAACAGCGTCTTTCTCTTTGACACAGTTCTCTCCAGGTGTGGGGATCGAACCTGCAACCTTCTGATCGTCAGACGACCGCTCTACCACGGAGCCATGCTCCCCCTAACTCTGTATCATGCATGTCTTTTTTATGGCAGGAGGAAACCCACAGACATGGGAAGAAGAACAGCTGGGAGGACCAACTTCACAAACCCCTGTTTGACCTCAGGGTAAGTATGGTCAGCTTTACAAAACAGGTGAGAGAAGATGGATAAACTCCTGCTTGTGCCCTTTTCTATGGAAAGACCACACGCAGGGGGGACAAATGACTGACCAACGTCAGCAGTCTTGTTTTCAAGCCACGATTTATGAGGTGCTAAAATATCTGTCATTTTCTATTATGCACGTCATTCTCTCATATCCACATAGAACTCCTGAATTAAAATGCGGAGGCTCCCCATCTTGGCCTTATCAGCTAGGATGGATCTGACATTCTTATCAGGATGTAGCTCAGGTTGACTCATTTGGTCCGCACTGCTCCGATAAGCCTGTCAGAGTGCTATGGCTAGCTCCATGCCTGCTTTTGTAGCATTAGTCACAGTTCTTCCCCGTCACACTGGACCCACACTCCACTGATGTAGAGGAGACAAGATGTGGAAAATGATGAGGATATCTGATTGGAAAAATTCTGTATGATTTGACACAACACTGATGCTGCTGAATTACATGAATGTTTAAACAGAGCTCACAAGAAACCTAGTGTTCATCAGGGAAAGAGACTTCCTTAACATTCTGTTTGTATTGTAAACATTTAAAAAAAGGCTCATTTCATTATAAATGTCTTGCACTTTGTAATGTGTACTCAAGGATTCAGTATGAAAACAGCCCACTTCAGATTCATCACAGCGTAAAGCAGGTTACAGATGTGAAGTTCACCGCCTTTTCCTTTTTGCTGGGCCAGAGCACTTTCAAGGTGAGTAGAATAAATAAATTATGCACTTTGAGTTGACCAAGTTTTTGCCCTGCCTCACAACTTTCAAATTTTCTCTAGGAGGTTATCAGATATGCATTATAATTTTTATTGTAGTACAATGAAAAAGTCCAGTTGAATGGTTCTGCAATTTATGTACCTTTTCAATGCCAGATGTTGATAATCATAGTAGAGTGAACAGCATAGAATAGAGACAAATAATAAGACACCTATGAATGATTCATTTTTTATTTCTATTACAGGAGAAACGATGACACATTTTGTGTGGGATTCTACAATGTTGGAAAGCTCCTACAAAGAGATTATTCTTGGTCTTATGACTCCTATAGGTTCTTAAAAAATGATACAAGTGTTCAAATCTTGCAGAGGAAGCAGCAGAGATGAAACCTCTCATCAGGAAAAAATAGTCACAATGACAACATCAGCGAGCGAACAGACACAGAACATGTACCAACTGATATCCAATCACCTCTGCAGTTGCAGTTAGTCCAACAGCTGCCCTAGGCCTTATTAATGTAGCCCTCCTTGATAAGGAAATCATATATTTTGCGTGTCTTGTTGACATCAATCTTGATCAGGGCCCGGGCCTGTGCTAGCCGCAAGCCACCCTGCCGCCTACATTCATTAAGCAGGGCCTGCTTATATTCCAGGTAGGCCCCTGGCACCAGCCGCACCACCTGGCACAGCTACAAGCACAAGATAAATGCGAGGGTTATACAGACATAGTGGCAGTTATGCTAGTATATGGTGGATGCACTTCTCTAATCTTTTAGTAAGAAAACCCATAGGAGAAACAGCAGCTGTACCTCTTTTTCACGCTCATTGAGCTTCTCCGTTCCTGGAAGTCCAGTCAGGTTGAGGGGAGGGGCACTTCTTCTACCTGTTGCTGTGGAGCAGGAGTTTGACAGGACAGTCTGAACAGGCCAGCAACACTGATCTACACCTCAGTTAACATAATGGGTGCTTGACAAAATAGGTCGCTAATCCCTTTGTTGGAGGGGACGTTGGTACAAATGTTTGTGCTGTGCAAAATGTCTAAACATAGCTGGGGTCTAAATGTCCTACTTGTGTGCTTTAGGTTAAGGAGGGAGAGGTTCATTTTACATGTCACAATTAGTCCCCCCCCTCACATTGTGGGGGTGGACACAGACTCAGATGGAGCTTGAAGGCTTAAGGCTGGATGCCCCATCCTGATAGCCTGCAGTGGGTTCAAACCCTCAGCCTCTGGCTAATCAGTTCCTGAAGCACACACTCAACCAATGAGCTACTGTGTCCCCCTAGTGTGCTTTAGGTTAAGGCGAAAACACAAATCTGAGTGACAAAAAACAATAGTAGATAAACATCCGTGCTAAATCCATTTTCCCAAATATTCATATCTCTGAAAATATGCCAATGTGACTGTGCCTCCCAGGATACCTTGCTAAAACACAGATCAGAGGGGATTGGGAGGGTTCTGTTGAGGGCCAGGGAGTCGGGGTGAGGCGACTTACTTGACATGGTGATGGTCGTAACGACAGGAGTGATGCCGGCGTCTCTGTTTTCGAAGGGAAACGTGTTACTGACAAAAGGTTGAGGACACACACTCCACACACATGCTAGCCACATAAGCACTCTACTTTCAGCCTTTGTTCGTCATTCTCCTTAGTTGCATTCCCTTCCTACCAGAGCACCAATCACTTTAAAGACTGAAACAGACAAAGGGCTTTTGATGAAAACTATAAAGTAGCCCTGTGTTAAAAAGACAAAAATCCATATTTTGTGCATCAGTGTTGCACCAAGAGAAGACTACAGTGGAGTTAAGACACAGGAACCAAACCTAGCCTTGTTAAGCTTATCATATGTAGTGATTATATTAAGCTAGTAGCTGGGGTCTCCAGAGAGCAAGGCTACACTAGCCCCACTATTCCACGCAGGATTTAAAAATAGGGGGAAGAACATGTGGTCTCACATTGCAGCCTGTTTACTGAGCCACTGCTGGCAGGCCCGGCCATCCTGGATGTATTGTAGCACATCGCACAGCATGGTTCTTTTCCTACGCTCATCCTCCCGCACTCGCTTCACCCGCTCATACACCTTGGCACCTGCCAGGGAGGGATACACACAGTGCCTGGAGGTTAATGTTGGATGGAAGCCGTCAGAAGTGAAATGTTTGTTACAAAAAAAGAAAGTTAATCAGTTCTTTAAAGACATAGTAAAACTTTAATTAAATTTTTTGACCTTCAAGTGTGTTCAATTTTCCCCAGGGTAGTAAAATGGATTACTTTGGTGAAAAAGTCAACAAAACGACAATGTTTTCAGGGTCCAACGCATTAGACTAATAAATAAGGAGTCTTGTAGAAATAAGACACACCGACATTATCAAATTAAACTGGACTGTGAAAAGCTGTCGTGGTGTTTCACAAAACTGACTCAGTCTTCATCCACTCCTCTTTTCTAACATTTTCAAATTGTGAATGACAAACAAGTCCTTATTTACCCCCCTTTAAAGCTGGGGTAGGTAACTGCAGTAGCGAGGAAACTTGAAATAACCCCCCCCAAAAAAAATAAAAAAACTCACCTTCACACTGCTTCCACCTGACTGACAAAACTTGTATTTTCACCAATAATCATACATTTTTAAGACCCCAAGATTGATGGTTAAAGTAGCTAAAGTTTTTACTAAGATGAAAACTATTTAGATGAATGCCATTTAATCTAGACACGTCTATAAGATCCATAGTGACAAAAAACTGAGAGGCTGCATGCATGACTTATTGAGAGATAATAGGATTACCCCATCACAGAGAGCTCCCCTGATAGGCTGAGGGCCATCTCAACCAATCAGAGAAGCTCAGCTGTGATATTGAGATCCTGAATACAGATGCAGGGTTAAAAACAGAGGCTTGAATTTCTCTTAAACCATTTTTTTCTTCCTCAGATCATTTTGATAACTCTTTGCTAAAAGAAAGATATTTTTTTCAGCAATAACATTGAAAGACATTTCTTTACCTCAGCTTTAAAGCTTCTGTCTATCTCCTATTCTAGCCTTGCCTATTTTAGTTAGAAGAGCGATGCCCCAGAGGTCCAGCTGAGAGGATTTGGGGTTAAAACACCCATTTGTATTCTATCTTTTATACACAAGGCAATTTGTTGTCCTCTGCCACTTCAGCAAAAGTATCCCAAAGTAGAGCCAGGACTAAAAGAGATTACCAACATTAGATGTCACTTTTCCTCTCCTCTATCCACCAATGCGTCTAAGAACTATCAAATGTTTGACAGAGTATGTTTGCTCTACTATGACTCATGGATTGTAACAGACCTGAATGCCAATTTTCTTTTTCAAAGCTAGCAAGTCCTTTTTAAGGGGACACAACACACAGAATATACTCAACACCAAACACTCCAATGCCAAAAACTTTAGCTCAGGGGGCTTTCACTGAAAAACAAGTTTAGAGTTAAAGACCTGTGAAGCCCATGTCTGAAAACATTAACTTTGCCCTGCTTGGGTACGTAGCTCGAGTCAGTCAACTGCGAGAAGGACCTTCTGAATGGGCCAGTAATTTCATTCACAGTAAAAACAGTGATACTAAAGCATGAAGGGTGAGGATAAACTTACCATAGAAAGACTTGATCCCAGCCTTTCTGTACTCCTGCAGCCTATGGATTTCTCTCCTCAGCTCAAACTCCACTGAAAAATATAGACACAGCGGCTGTCAGAGGTGCACCTGAACACACTTTTGCACAGACACAGAGGACACCCGAGTTTTAGATATGTGCTCACTGATGTCAGAAACAAACACACCTCAGGCTTTATTTCAAGCAGATCCTTCACAATGGGCATGACAATGACACAACGGGCCTCTTTGTTTGTCTAATTCAAACAGCTCCATAAAGATATGCCTTGGAATAAGAACTGTTTTACCATTTCCACACAAAACTCAGCTAGAAACAAAAGCCATCTATCAGAGCTAAACAGTTCATGTCAGCTAATTCATGCTAAAGCTGTTTATGCGAATTGAAACACATCCACGCATATTTGGAGCCTGCAGCTATGATAATCCACCAACAGGATTGCAGAGTTGTGATTAGTTTACTGTAGAAATAAAAACAGCCTATCAGTTTATAGGCATTCATGTCAAGCTTTTAACCAGCCTATACATATAACAAATCAGGGCATACGCAGCTTATACTCACATGCGTGACTTTCAATGAATTTGTCATGCTCAATAGGTCCAACTACTCTTGCAAATCGTCTCATGACATCATACAAGTCTTGCACTTCCTTTGGGTAGCATCGCTCCAGCACTGAGAGAGAGAGAGAGAGAGAGAGAGAGAGAGAATACAGACAGAAACATATGTAGGGTATTGGGTAGGTGATGGATAGGAACACAGGTCCTGGGGAAACATGGCAGCTGCTGTATTGGTATACTGTATCATATTAGTTCATCTTAGCTTAGATAAGAGACCTTCAGAGGAACAAAAAGGAGAAAAATGTGTTAAAATCCTATATCAAGCCATCTTATTGCATGATATATGTACCCTAAAGGTAAATAGACTTATACAAGGCTGGTAACAGAGTAAAAGCTCCTCCAATGGGCATTTCACCACCAACCTGCCAAAACCCCCACTTATGTGCTAGACTCAAAAGCATCAACAGTGTTGCTGAGGAATAAAATAGTGTAAAAGCCAAATAGGAAAGCTGTCAGGGGAAGATGAGAAGAATGATCCCGAGCTTCTGCCAAATTTTCTCATCAGCCTCTTTGTATCCCTACTCTAACTAGCATTTAATCATCCACCTCTGACTGCACAACCCCCACCATAAAAGTAATATTTGTTATCTGCAATGCAACAAAGACACTTAATGGGGGGTGAAGAATGAAGCACAGGCCTCAACCTCTGAAGATATTGACCAAATCCATATGAATAGCCTCTTAATGTGTCTAACATCTGGTGCAACAGGACACCATTTGCACAACTGAGGAAATGAGAGATAAACATTTTTAGTCACATGATTAGCTCCCACGTTGTGTGGATGGACACAGACTTGGCTTGGGGGATTAAGGCTGATTGCCCTTCCTGATGTACCACGGTGGGTCCAAACTCACAGCAATTAATAATAAAATCAACAGGGGATTCAATGTCCAGTTGAGCCAAAACAATGATTTGAATTATTTAATATGACATCCAGACTAGTCACAGTTGGCTCCAGATAGACAACTCCCCTACAACTACAATAATACTGTTGGTCAAACTGCCACCAGCTATAGCCAAAGCATAACACCATGAGTCTTCCTTTCATTATTGTAGATGACAGGCATACACATGAACATGCATGCACACACATGTATATATTTATGTTTGGGAGTGCGCACACCCACACCCATGTATATTTACATTTGCACGCCCGTGCACCCACACAATTTATGTGTGTTCATGCACAGACGCACACACGAGTGCATATGCACTCTTGACAGTCTCCATGACAACCAGTCTGCAGCTCCAAAGCTACTTTAGGTTCTCTTTTGTCTTTAAAGACTAGAGATAAGGGAAAGGAAGGAGAGAGGGAGGAGGGCTGACTAGAGGCTGGATAAATTAAACATGAGGTGAGTGCTCTTGAAATCCCCAAAACCACAACCAATTTCACTGGGCAGCACCTGGGGATGACAATGGGTTTGTCAGCTGGAGGTAAAGACGTAGCAAATTGGATGACTACTTGTAATGCAATACCTTCGTCGTCTGACCCCCCCAGTGCATGAAATCCCAAGGCACGGAAGTGTTACCAGGCTAGGAAGAAATCCATCCTGTAAGGTTTGAATCAATAGAACCTCATAAAGGTCCATCCTGTTAGACTCGAGGTGTTCATTGCATAGGGGTCTACTAGGTAATTGTTTCATTGCCTACTCTGGCACGGGTGCCCCGTGGTCTATTCCTGGTCTCGACTGTAAACATAAGCACCGTCAGACACCACAGTTGAGCTACACAGGGGGGCCATGGAGGTCAATGGTGGTTATTGCACGTGAGAAACATAAACACACTGCAGCCATAGAAACACAAACACAAGGCTAATCTCTGTTAGACATCAGATGCTTCTCCTAGGTGCTACGAATGCAATGCGACAGCAGCCAAGCCCAAGCAGATTTAAGATGAGGACTCACTGAGGAATTTCTTCAAATTGATTAGTCCATGGTCTCGAATTATCCTGCAAGACAACACATACCTTTAATACCAGACTAAATTTTTGAACATAGATAAAAAGATAAGATCTTCTTTAACGGGGAACAGTGTATAATAATGAACGTCTTTAATGAATGGTGCTCATTGGCACTGAATGTGCAGTTGATCACCCAACTTCCATATGAAACCAGCCTATTGTTGTGTGGCATCAAGGTGCCGTTTATAAGGAGGGGGATGTTTGTGTTCAGCTCAGACTGAAGAAGTCACCTGGTGAGTGACGAAACATTTCTTAATAAACTTCTGATCCAGTTGAACAGATTCACCTCTTTCTGTGATAATAATGAACATTTAGCTCAGGAGGTAAGATGGTCATTTAGTAATTGGAAGATTGGTGGTTTGGTCCCCAGTTCCTTCAGAAAGCATGTTGAAGTGTCCTTGAGCAAGATACTGAACTCCTAACTACTTGATATAACAGAAGAAAATTGGCCTGGTGCATTTACATTCTGACGTTCATTAATAGGCACTGTTCCTATAAAGAGATTATTCTTCTTCTAATAAGATAAATGAACTCACTGTATATCATATGTGTCTACAGCCAGTTTGAGCACAGCTCAGATTCTGAATTGATATCATAGTAAATATGTTTCATAGACTATTGACCAACTCGGTGCTTTACTTCTAAGTGCAAGCACAATATTATGAGGAGATCCCCCTCTCAGACTATCAATGTGTTGAAATAGAGCTCATTTATAGATGGTATAAGAACATTTAAAAGACTCAAGGTCAGTAATCACAGCTGTAAAGTTTAACAAATAAAAGCTGAAGCACATTCTCAAATGTGCTTTTTCCAGTAGTGCCATTTGCTTTTTCTCCCATTAGACAGGTCAGCTCAGGCATTATATGATTTCTAGAAATATGAAGACATTGTGATTATGAGGTATAGGTAGATGTTGAAAACTACAATTTAAATGTCATTCAGTAAATCTTGTTTTGAGCAATCAAAAACAGCAGTCCTATATTGCCACCTATTGATAGACTGGGGTCATTACAGCATCCATTAAAATAGAAAATAGAAAACATACTTCTTCCTGCGTTGTCTCTCTTTTAGTCTTGAATGATATATGTCAACAACTGCAACCTTGAGGGCTAGAGAGATGCATGAAAAAATGTAGGGGTATTCAGTAAAGGAGCCATATACAACTAATAACCAATATTTCTTATTTTAAAAAAAACCAAACAAGACCATACCTACCATGTAGGATATCTGAATCATCATCCACAAAATCAATGTCTTTCAAATCCCATTCAGCATAGTTGTCAAACTCCTATATAGGTCAACAAAAGCCATTTAAATACTTTTAGAATAGGAGTGATAACTTTGTGCAGAGGTGTTTCAGTGCTATCCACCATAATAACAACTATCTAAAGTTTTTTTGTTTTCTCTTACTTAAACAGAACCATTCAATTCAGAGTTGCATCTTTTTGCACTTGTGGATGGGCATCAAGTAGTCCAATAGTAATTTGATTTCAATTCTCTTTAGAATCCCAATCACATTGACTGCCAGCCCTTTAGGGACATTTTTCACATCAGTGAAGCCCTTAACATTCTAAATGCCATTTTGTGTGGTCTTTAAATGAGACTATGATTAAAAGAGCAATCTAGTGGTCATCATTGACTTGGCTTCAAAGCAAATAACATGAAAGCACTAAATAACTTCAGAATAAAGTGGGTAATTCATCATTGCGTTACTTTGGCACTGTACTAACATTTAAAAAGTATTCTCATAGTACACATATGACTTCATCCAAAGTCTAGATCTCCCCTCACCTCCATAAAGTCTGCTCTGGCAGGCATGTATCCAGCCATATCTCGGGACAGCATAGAGTCAAATGTAGGCCTAGGAGGATCATCTGTAGCTGTGATCAGAGAAACCGTGTGCACAGGTAAATGTTAATATATCTTCTGTACGGCAAAGAGAAAATAAAAATCAAGAAAACCTGCAAAATTTCAGATATATAGGAAACGGGAGGATGGACATGAGGTACAGCATAAGGCGATGAAAGATTGAAAGACAAAAGATTTCTAATAAATCTCCCAGAGCACTTTCCAAGACCTAAAATGTCATTTAGAAATGTCAAATCAATTCTAATAATTACTTAGCTATCTCTGTTTGATATCTGCCTTTAGTAACAGAGGATGGTTTGTCAGACAAATAAACACAGATGTAGAACTAAGCCAGACTGCTACAAACTACTGGTCGACATGTCTTAATGCATACCCAATAATCCAGGTGATGAAATCACAAAATGTCAGTTAATCTGGGTTTAAAATGAAACGTTTCTCTCAATGACCATTGCATCCAGATGAGTTTTTTTTTGCAATTTACTTGTATGGATTTGACTTTATGCATGTTCTTAGTTAATTATTGAACCTGCATAGAGACATTATGAAACAAGTATTCAACAAACACCTTGTACCACAGCACGATGGTTGAGGGGAATTAAATTTTGTTACTTTAGAAAAAATAAGTTACTCAATAAAGAACAACCTTGACAAGTTTTGGAAAATATTGAATATTTTCTATAATTTTCTTGAGAATAACAATATGGATGTAGATGGTTAGATGGATGCCAAATAGGACTGAGTTGGTTTTATTTATAATTCATATTATTTTAGGTCTTTTTAGTTTTGTTTTTGTCTTGCACTTCATTTGATTGAAATATAGATAAACCATGTGCTATACCAATTACGCCTTATTGCAAGTTACCTTTTTGTATTTTTTATTATTATATGTGCCTTAGTGTGCTTTTGTGCTGTTTTGTAATGTTCTCTGTCAGTTTGAAAAATGAACAAAATCCATAATAGTTAAATGCTAAAAAAACAATTTTCAACAAACAATTAAAGCCAGATGTTTATGTGTATACTGACATTTGAAGGGAATAGCACTGTCTGCAGCACGTGATTCCTCCATTTGCCGGAGGCTGAGCAAGGCAGAGGAGAACAGAGGATTATTGATGAAGTTCTTCATGTAGTGGCTCTCACACTCCTCCTTTGTCTTGGTACGCATCTGGTAAGCAACATCTTGCCTAAGAGTAAGAAAAGAAAAGTAAGAAATGGCTGATCTGGTTGTGAACCCAGCCTATTGTTATGTGGTATCGATGTATTGTTTATAAGGGTGGGAATGCTTGCAGTCAGCTCAGACTGAAAATATCACCCGTTTGAGTGATGAAATGTTTCTGAATAAACTTCTGATCCAAATTAACCGATTCACCTTTTTTGTGACCATCTGATGATGTTCTGGCTCTGACCCAGTTTAATCCATGTGCAAGTTTATCTTTCATTTTACATTTCACGGGATACATAGTTTGAATTTGGGCAATTACTAGAGGATGTCCGGGTTACACAGAGACAGGTTATACATTTGTGAGACTAGATTCAGTCTATAAAGAGCAGACTCACCAGTTTCCAAAACCACAGTCCATAACAGCTTCCAAGAGGGCCATCTCTTCTTGTGCTGTCCATCCAGGATCTAGTACAGGAAAGTCTGAAGTCTGCATGACAGAAGCGGAGAGCAAGTAAACATGCGGAAAGCATGTCACCGACTTCATGTGTGTATTATTCGAAGAATAAGAGACATGCCAATGCCTTTTTATTACTCACCATGATTTCATATTTGTGATCACTCTGATGTTTCTTGTATTCAAATCCTCTCGTGAAACACTAAAACAAAATTATTTAAATACTTTTACCGTCACAATACGCGGTTAGCTAAACGACCAAGAGTGCTACAACCCTCTTACAATGACCTCCCCTTACCTGAAGACATAGCAGGAAAGGTGAGGGTCCACACTCAGCACATTTGATGTAGGGCTCAGTAAGAGAAGATGAGCAGCCCCTGCATGGTGGCTTATCAAAAGGATCATCTGAAACATGAAGGATTTCTGTGTTCAAAACACAGTTAAACCATTGGAAGATGTTCAACATGTAAATGTATTTATGCCCGAGAAAATGAAACCAGCTTTTTTTCAGAACGTTAACATGCAAACGACTCATTTTACGGTTCGTTTAGTCCATGAACTATTGGTGGCCAAAAAAAACCTAAAAAAATTGATAAAAAACACTTTAAACCTCTTCCTAAATGTGAAAGATGTTGCGGCATTTAGCCAGAGGTGATGTATTGATTCAGTTTAGCTAATGTAAGCAGATTCTACTAAAGACTAACACGCCATGTGAATACTCCGGCTACGTAATAATAATTGTGAATGGCTGTGATGTTATTAGTTATCGATGTACCTCAGCCTCATGGATATGATCCCCGTATTCCCCCAATAAGCTATACATGAATGCGTTACACATGAGATATCTAACACATTAGAAACACAACATACTTTCATCTCTTTCTGTTAACAGAGCCATGACCTGACGTTTGGTTAGAATCGCCAGGCAACGTTCACACAAACACGTTAGCTAGTTTGCAAAGCTTCATTTACGCCAGGAGCGTAGCTAGCAGCAAGCAAAATGAAAAAAAAAACGGCTTTTATGCTCATCTTAATCTTGATTCGGTGATTGGCACGACTTACTTCCAAAAGATGCTAGTCGATCCATGGAATAGTGCTTACGTTACGTAGATAAACCTCAAACACGCATAAATCGTTTGGTATCAATCTATTATTCAAACTTGAACCGCAAGCCTGCCTACGCAGTCCAAGCTAGTCAATCCAGGATGAGTCGACCGCTGACGATTCAATCGTAACACTATGAAATGTGGGGTTTAAAGGCCTTTGCTTTCCATCTGGCATTTCGAATTCATACGCATTTATGAACCCACAGAGTTGGCTGCCCGCTTATCTTTGTAAGAGTATCCATGAAAAAAGTCATTCAATGGAAAATATGAGTTGTGCTTATGAGGGAGGAACTGAGGATCAGTTTCTCTCCTCAGGGAACAAGACTGTTTAATACATAACACATGCTACACACGTGGCACCTTACCGTCTTTTTAAATGTGATTACCCCCTATGCAATATCTTTGACTTCTCATTGCATCCAATTCGCTTTTTATACTTGAGCGATTGATTGGGCTGTTGGTTCGATCCCGGCATCAGCAGAGAAGCATGTCAAAGTCCCTGAGCAAAACACTGAACCCCTACCTGCTTGGGACGACAGATGAAAATTAGCCTGGTGGCTAAATCTAGCGTATTTGCATTCTAAACGTTCATTAAAATGCACTGTCATTGTTACTATTATATGCTTAAAATTCCGAAGATGCAGACAAGTGTGTCTGATGACCCTTGCTGTTGATGTTGTAGATGGTTAACAAATTAACGCAGAGTACAGGACCTACAAACGCCAACGCTATCTTAAAACAGACATGGCTCATAGCCCTCGTGTTCTAGGTATGCCAAGGGGTGGGGGACTGGCCAGGGACGGGAGCCACTGAGGATAGTAATTGAGGTAAATGGCCGCACCTGTGCCTGGTGAGGTCTCAGTGGGAGGGGGACAAGAATGTGTGGAAATGGAGAGCGCTGGGCGGAGACAGGTGGTTCTGAGGAGCGGGCCTTGGTGTTAGTAGTCAACCCCATCTGAGCCACTCATTGTGGGGGGTGGGTGCCGTTTGTATGCCGTTTAGGAGTGCCGACGAACGAGGTAGGTAGCTGGTGGAAGCGGGGTCCCTGAGCGGGTCGGGGCCAGGTTAGCTGGGAGGGGGATCAGGAGTATGACAGCAGCTTCTCGAATTGTGTCCCAAGGGTCTCCTACTGCTTGTGGCGAGGCGTAAAGCCTGGACCAGCGCCCCCCCCCACACACTTCTGACGTTGATAAGAGCTTGTCCAGCATTAATGCTTAGATCCCCGAGGGAAGGTCTCGAACCCAGAGCAAGCCTGAGCTTTAAAAGGCTGTTTTAGGTTTTGTTAGTCTGGTTTTATTGTCCGACCAATTTAGATCCAAGCAGTCTATATAGCGTGTTGCCAGGGAGGGGGAGTGTTGAAGGTGTTGTACTCTTTACATTCCCTGCATGTGCAGAAGACTGGTTGTGTTGCGGTGAAACTTGAGTATTTGCAGTGCACAGTCCTGTGATCGGTGTGCTAAGGGGGATGTAGTGATTTGGGAGTCCTCTGTGGTGTGATCACCAGTGGCCATGCCAATACATACAGCCGTTTTGGGCCTTCAAGGTAGAGCCCTGGCCAAACACTCCAGCCCTGACCAGTGGTGATAGAACCCTGGCCCAGCATGGCCAACTCTCATGTGTAATGCACATCTATCTATCTATCTATCTATCTATCTATCTATCTATCTATCTATCTATCTATCTATCTCACCCACTGTGTTGGAACCCAGTGGACTTTGCAGACCTCTACTTCACGGGTGGTATCTGAGAAGGAATACATCACAAAGATAATACAGTGCTTTAAATGTGCTCAACAAGGTCTTGTTGATTATTATGAATTTTATAGGACGTCAATGGAGCGCTGAAAAAACAGGGGTAATGTGGAACCTACAGCTAGTTCTAGTGAGTAAGCTAGCCACTAGATTTTTGAACCAACTGTGAATTATTTCAATTGGCTTGATTGAAAAGTAGAGTGTTACAGTAATCTAGACAGAAAATGTGTGTGTATATATATATATATGTGTGTGTGTCTGTGTGTGTATCAGTAGGCTGTGTTACCAGCAACTTCAGAATACTTTAGTTTCCCTGAGGGATAATTTTCTTTGACATAAAGGCTGCCACATAAAAAAATACATAGATTATAGAACAGTAAGGGACAAAGTATCTACATAACATGGACAAATGGGGTCCTCTCTACTGTTTCCTTTTTCACTTTTTGTCCTTTGCAAAAACATTATTTGTGCTTTGTGAATATCTAATTGACCATTTCCCTCTTTCTCTAATGTCCTCTCCTCTCGTCCACCTAAGTCTGATCCACCATCAATTATCAGCTATGTCCCGTCGTTTGTCTGACCGCCTTCTATCGATGGGATACTACACCCTCATAGATGGCAAATATGAGAAACATGTGGATTACAAGGAGAACCTTGTCAGGTGAGTTGGTGTGTCCCTGCTGGTATTTTTACACTCTACTCTAGTGATGTGAAGATGGAACTTGTGTCCTAAGGACTGGATTTCGTCTGAATAAACTTGAATTCTTAAAATCAATGTGATCAAGTCTATATTTAAGCAAGGCTATAAACCTTTTGACTTCACTATACTACTATCAGCAGGTATTTTGTGTGTACATGTAAATGGTCTTGTTCTCCTATAGCGCTTTTCTAGTCTAACAACCACTTGAAGCACTTTACAATGAACACATCACATCTACCGAGCCACTGCGGCGGGATACAAACCCACTACACCTGACTTCTAGGAGCGCCCTTTTCCCATTAAGCCAACACATACGGTAAACACAGTCCTCTTTCATCCTTTCTTTAACTTATCACTCCTTTTTCATCCCCACCTCCATCTCTTAGGGTCTTCAAAAAGCGTTACAGGGTGAGGAAGGCCAGGGCCTCTACTCCGCTCCTTACTCCGAAGACCTCAAAGAGTGATGTGGGCTCAGTGAGCAGAAACCACAACAGTAAGTTAACCTAAGAGAGAGGAAAGGGAACAGAGGAATAGAAGAGATGTTAAGAGAGATTATGTATCTGTCACATGCTACACAGTGGTTAGTATGTGGTTGGGGAACACAACTGTCTAGATTGGATTGGATTAGATATTCCTTTATTAATCCCACATGGGTA
>OMLC01039925.1:0-37914 GCA_900302585.1 Regalecus glesne
TGTGTGCACGCACGCGATACACACGCGTGCCTCAGGTGTATTGTGGAGGCTGAGAACCTGGATGAAAGGGTGGCTGTGTTCACGCGGGTTATTGAAATCTTGCAAGTGTTCCAGGAGCTCAACAACTTCAATGGAGTGTTAGAGGTGGTGAGTGCCATCAACTCAGTCCCTGTCTACAGGCTCGACCACACCTTTGAGGTAAACATTAGTTCAGACCCAATGTACTTTTTACATGCTTATCACAATAAACGAATCAGTGACCAATAAAAGGCAACACAATAAAGGGGCAAAAATTCCATGCATTGAGAAAGTTTGTATAATGTGCAAGTTAAATGTGTTAGTTATTATGTGTAGTTTTTGGTTGAAATGAGTAAAGCCTGTGTGAAAGGATATGTTCAGAGGCAACTAGAAAGAGGACACCAATTTTGTCACTCTATGCACTTTAGGTAGGCAATTTGAAAGCCAAAGGAGTCAGAGTGTAAAGGATGGCTCACCTAAATACTTTAGCTTAGAATTAGAATAGCTTCCTGCTTGACAATTTCAGGGACCCTGGTATGGTTATTGCTTGTGTAGTATCTTATGTTTGAATTCCGTGTTGTATGCTTTTGAACTGTGCTGTCCATTCAAGCTGAAAACTGATTATTTTTTCTGCCCAAATTTAGTGTATCAAAGATGTTTCTCATTTGATTACTGTTTGTACTTAGGGGTTTTGCTTTGCGCTGCTTAGCATTTTTGTTGATTTCTTTTTTGTCCTTTTTTAACTTTTAAGACGTACTTTTAGGGGGGCATAGCTCAGTGGATAGAGTGGTCGTCTGGCAATCTGAAGGTTACAGGCTTGATCCCTGGTCATGCATAGAGCGTGTCGACGTGTCCTTGAGCAAGACACTGAACCCCTTACTACTCCCCGAGCGCACTATGGTGGCAGCCCACTGCTCCTATACAATAGGATGGGTTAAAATCCAGAGAAATCCAAATTTCCACTTGTGGGACTGATAAGGGAAAACATTTTTTTTATTTTAAATTTGTATTAATACCATGCTTGTAAAGCATTGTGCAATGACTACCATGTGAAATTTTCAATGTGAATAAAATAGCTGAAATAGACCTTTTCTTCTATTTCCAGGCAGTTCCAGAGAGGAAAAAGAAGATCCTTGAGGAGGCTGTGGAGCTCAGCCAGGACCACTTTAAGAAATACCTGGCAAAACTCAAGTCAATAAACCCACCCTGTGTGCCTTTCTTTGGTAAGAACTTCATAAAGTCGATATAGAAACTCTGCAGATGAATTCTGTGTTGAAATGGGTGATACTTAACTGCTTCCATGTATCAGATTCCATTTTAAGATATTGCAAGGCATCATAAACCATATGATCCTGGGTTTTTCACACACTAATTGTATGACCAGAAACCGAAAAAGGCATTATTTAGATGGAAGAGACAGTCATGTATACATGTTTACACAGTTATGGAACCTTTTCTGGGGTAAATTGAAAAATTAGAGGAAGCATAACATGACTTAGACTTAGTCAGAATACTTTTACTTTTTGAAACTGCATATAGTATGAAAGGTCACCGGAGGCAATCAATCAGTTGTTTGTATAGCACAAAGCATAAGACCCAGGCCTTAAATTAGTTATTAGAAGAATCCATGTATACTAGTGTACTTTGGGTTATCTGAACCAAGTAAAAGCTTGAATTAAGAATTTGCATAAATTTTATTACTTCCAGTGTGTGTATAATGTACCCAATGAAGTCATAGATTTTGATTTTGGTGGAAAGAAGCAATAAAACCAGATCTGTATGTTTTAATTCTGTTCAGAATAAGAGGGCATACAAATGATGCATCAAAATAGCATTCATTTATAATGAAGTATATTTAGTATAATCTTAGCCTACATCATTTGTTTTAAAAGTACAGCTTCAAATACATTTAAACCATTTAATTTGGATGTTACTCAGATCCTTATACATTTTTCTCAACATTTCATACGTGAAATTTCTGGATGCTAGATTTTGAAGATTCAATATTTCATTCTATTTTGGTTTGTAAAGTTGTTGAAATCTGAAATCATATTTAAAGTCCTGTCCTTAGTTTGATTTTGATTCAGGTGTCAGCAGATTTGTAAGTTTGGGCATTACATCGACACTGTTCTGCACATACATTTGTCTACATTTGAGTAAACAAGGCTGATGTATGTACTATTGGTCAATTAAGTATTTATAAATCACAGGAATTTGAGAAGAAATATGAAAAAGAAATTAGGACTGGGTTTGCTCCATATTGCAATGAATTAGTAGTTTTGAATTTAATGGTAGCTATAGTACCAGATAAATTGAAGGCAAACTTACTTGTCAAATAAAAAGAGTTCTAATTGGGATTTCGAATGTCTCCTCCAATGGTGAATACAATCAAGAGTATAAATTTTCAGCTACATTCAGTCTACATACCCCATCTTGACCGGTTTTGGAAAACCCTCCTCCTCATCCACAGGTATTTACTTAACTAACATCCTGAAGACGGAGGAAGGAAACCCGGATTTCCTAAAACGCCATGGCAAAGAGCTGATCAACTTCAGCAAGCGGCGGAAAGTGGCGGAAATCACCGGAGAGATCCAACAGTATCAGAATCAGCCCTATTGTCTGAGAGGGGAGCACGACATCAAAGTGGGACTTTTACTATTACACACGCACACATTCAGACATACTCTTTTTTTAGGGAGATCAATAATTTCCCTTTGTGGAAGTTCTTTTAAACAATTGCACATATCCATATTATAATTTTATGAAATTGCTCGCAACTTATTCCAGAGTAGGTGTACCAGCATGGGTATCTCTTTCCTAGTCATATTTCTTCAAGATACAAAAGAACAAACCAAAATCACGGGTTCCTTGTCTAAATTGTTAAAATACAAAACGTGAATAGGGTTAGATAAAAGAAAAAAGTACTCACAAAAAAGAATCATTATTACTGCATTTCCCTGACAATAATTCACTGTTTTTATAAATTTTCTGGCCTAACCTGGGACTTATATTCCAAAGCAATACAATATAATTTTGTTGGGCGTATACACTGCATTCCAACTGAAGCCACCTAGATGGCACTGTTTAACCTCTTGATTAAAATTACTATACCAGGTCAAGTCAATTTTCTTTGTATAGCCCAGTTCCAGGTCCATTTTTTTCGTCACATTTAGACCCCAATAGGGGTGGACACAGAAATAAATATGGCATTGGGGATTAAGGCCAGATGACCTTCCTTACATTCCATGGTAGGTTTGAAACCCACAAAAGTGTTGTATAGAATATTATCACACATTACAAATTTGCCTCGCAAATTATACACTGAAGTGCCTTGTGTGATTTTTTTTCTTCACTAATTTTTTTGTTAAGTATGACTAATACTTTGGTGCGATATATAGTCGTGATAAATAAGGTGTATATATATTTAATCGCTATCATTGATATTCCTGTTCCGTATTCCTTGTGATCAACATTATGGTAGCCCAGTGTTTAATACTGTTACCTCAGCAAGAAGGCCCTGGTTTTGAACCCCAGACCATCCCAGATCCTTCATTTGTTGAGTTTGCATGTTCTCCCCATATCTGCTTGGGTTTAACTCAGGTGTTCTGGTTTCTTCCCACCATCAAAAGGACATGTATGTTAGGTTAAAACTCCTTTATATGCCCCTGAGCAAGGTAATAGAAAAAAGAACTAAAGTTGGTCCCCAGGCTAAATGCAGAACACACATTTTATTGTAACCAATCGACAAAAATAAAGTGGCTTTCATCTTATGATCACTAAAATAAGTTAAATTTGGACAAACACTAAATTGATCCTTTTTAAAGTTCCCTGCATTTCAGCATGTTTTCTTGTGCACATATAGGCTGGTTTTTGACCTTTAAAAGGCTATTGTCTTCTTTTCTTCACACAGCGATTCTTTGAAAATCTGAACCCCATGGGAAGCATGAGTGAGAAGGAGTTCTCTGACTACCTTTTTAACAAGTCTCAGGAGATTGAGCCACGCAACTGCAGACAGCCTCCCCGATTTGTAAGTAGCTAATTTTCAGGTTTTTTGGGGGTGCATTTGTATAGTAGTGCTAATATGGGGACATTTTTTGGTTTGATCACACATTTTAGCTTTGCCATATTCTGTGTTCCTCTTAATTTTTGTAAGTAAGGATTTTTGACATCCCGCATTGATTTAATTTAATGGAACAACACCTTGAAGTCAGACTTCCAACTCCAAAAGTCTGATGAGAATTCTCAACCCCAACTTTGCTGAGATAAGTTTTCTGATTTCATAGAAACAGTGTGCTGTCATCATCTGTTTAAATGTCATAATGTAACTGAGTATTTTGTGCTTTAGAAAATGTTTCATTTATCAATCATTTTGTAGCAGTAATTCAATGATAGCCTATGTAGTTGCTCTGTTGGCCGGACCATTTGTCAATTGAGAGTGAAGTCCGTTATACTTATTTCATTTGTCTCTTCTGAGTAGTCATGACCTTGGTTTCTACAAGTCGCTGCTCTGGAATATTTTTAGTGGTATATTTGGCTAAATGATTTGTCATACGTTTGTCTGATTAGATTGGCTCTATAATTGTTTTCTACAACCAGATAAACTTGTCATATGGTTTTCTCAATAACGGTTCTAATTTTAATTCCCTTCTGGTTGGGATTCGCTAATGCCCTTCTCTGTCTTGATGCACACTCAAAATCCAGGTAAGAGAATCACAAGAAAGAGGACATGGTTCAACTGGATTAGAAGTTTATTCATAAACGTTTCATCACTCGAACAGGTGACATCTTTGGTCTGAGCTGAGTTCAGCATCCCCACCCTAATAATCAATACAGTTGTGTGCCACTTGACACACCCCCCCAGATCAAGATGTTTACATCCTTGTTAAGGAGGAACGCTGGTTTGAGAGGGGGGTTAAAGAGGCCGTCTATGTTAAGAGGGAATGACCATCCTTGAACAAAAGTAGGGGCCTAAGAGTCCATCTGTCAGCTTACAATGCTGTGATTGGAAATATTCCTCAATCCTCTGTGATTAGTACTCATTGCCACTGAATGTTCAGTCACTGACCAAACTTGCATATGAAACCATCCTTTGTTGTTTAGCATGGAATGGTATTGTTGATAAGGGTAGGGATGCTTTCAGTCAGCTCAGACTTAAAATGTCACTTGTTTGAATGACGAAATGTTTCTGAATAAACTTCTTATCCGGTTGAACTGATTCACCTTTTTTGTGAATGCTCTTCTTTGTTAATATAAGAGGAGATGTGCAATTTATTGTTTTCCACAGGCATGATATATCAGTAGGGCTTGTTATAACTCTACCTCAGAAATGCAGGAGCTGGGGTTACCAAGTTGTTCTCCTTATCATTTTGACCCCTTTCCTCTCGAAAGACTTTGCACTAAACAATATCAACTCCCAACTACTATTATCACATGGCACCAAACATACCATGCTTGACACTGCTTGAACCTGAGCGTTTTGCTTTGATTTGCTATTTCCATTGCAGTGATAAAGGTCCAGATTTAGTTACAATTAAATGTATGTTAGCATGTAAATCTGCAATGTGATAGGTGTGTATCCCTAGTTTTTGTGATTAGTAAAGAGACAAAGAGATTGGTTATGGATATAAAGTTAAGCATAGCTAAGGATATTATTTCCCCCTCTCTCTAACACACCACACACACACACACACACACACACAGCCTAGGAAGACCCTATACAACCTCAAATCCCCAGGAATTCGGCCCGTGCGCACGTCTACCTCTGGGACCCTGAAGGGCCACCCAGTGCCGCTGGAGAGGGAGCCCCCCCACAAAATCACATTTCGCAGCATTGCCGAGACTGAGCCAGAGATCCAGGCGTCGGCTTCTGTCCCCACCTCACCCAACACACCCACCCCGCCACAGTCGGCCTCCTCCGATCTCAGCTCAGTGTTCGCCGACCATGACCTCAGCAGCTCCTATGGTGGTGAGTTGAGTGGATCTAGTATCCTCCATTGTCCCCAGAGTGTCTGGGGACATATTTCTCAGGTCTACTTGCCAAGATAATCAGTGAAACTTGCATAATCTTTAGTTGAAAATATTGCCTCTTGAATTTTGGGGAGCTCAGCCATTACTGGTCCACTCTGTCTTGAGATTGTGTGAATTATTCAAAAAGGTGGATGGAGCCTAGAGGCCTCTGTTGTTTCACATATTGTGTGTGAGAATTACTTTACAGAGACTACTATGGCCCAGAGGCCAGATATTTTCCCTAGCTGCTACAAACTTAGATTGTGTTCCTCATTTGCTAACATGTGCTCAAAATGCAGCTTTTTAAATCTTTTTTTCATTAATCATACAGAAACAAAAGTGAAACATATAAAACTCAATAAACTAAACCTTGAATTTTTATCTCATATTTATTTTCCAGGAAGTAACTCCATATTTGCCCCAGTTCTCCTTCCACCTTCAAGTGAGTTTGGGATCGCTTGTTTGTTTTCTTGAATAAAATTAGACAGTAGATAGATGATATATGGTAAAAGAATTGCTTATTGATTAAAACTAGTAAATATCTATATTAGTACCCTGTTCCCTGACTGAATCCTGGCATAGAAACAGATGCCTCTCTTAATAAACCTCTCTGTACAACTCTAGCAGTTTATGCTTGTGTGTATTCACACAGCAACAACAAACAAAAATACTTCCCCATTTCCTGTATT
The DNA here is from genome assembly GCA_900302585.1 of Regalecus glesne. Taxonomy (NCBI): domain Eukaryota; kingdom Metazoa; phylum Chordata; class Actinopteri; order Lampriformes; family Regalecidae; genus Regalecus; species Regalecus glesne. The sequence continues at coordinate 6,714 of OMLC01039925.1, forward strand.
AGAGTTCCAGTCTGTGTCTTGTGGGAGCCTACATCAACTTGGAGAGGAGCTACTCAAACCACCTCCACTGCCACCACGCAGAAAGGATGCCACATCAGAAGCTAAGGTAGGATCTTCATCAACACAACCCCCGTATCAGATATGTATGTAACCGCTGAGTTTTACCTCTCTATCTATTAGTCTTTACTTTGTCAGATTCATGGATCATTTATAAGAATTTTGATTATATTCCAAATCAGAATTAATGCACCGTCAGATTTCCAGGAAGGGCTGCCTACTGGGCTGAGACATCCAGTTAATATGTTGGTTTCACTTAAATTGTTAGCTCAAGTGAAGATGCATTATTGGATTGGGTGTTTCTGTTTTTCACTAGTTTGAATAGCTATGGTTTATGCCTATACTTCTGTGTCATGTTTTCCACTCTCCTGCCCCTCATACAAAAAACTACCTATGGGCAGCACAGACTCTATATATATAGAGTCTGTGTATATGTGTATATATATACATATACACACACACACACACACACAGATATATATGCACACACACACACAAACACATGTTTTTCATTGAAGGGAAACTCAAATGGGCCACACATTGACACTGCTGTACTACATTGGTGTTTGGGTTCCTCTTGCAGCAGCGATACAGAACTTAAAAGAGTGAAAAGAGGCAATGAGAAGGTGAGCCTACCACCACAAGGTTATCCAGAATCGTATTTATTATAATATGAATAGGATCACCTCTATAATCTAAAATGATACATATCTCAAAAGGGATTATTGTGGACGACTTATCGCATGTGCACTTGGGACAAAAGAAAAGCAAACAAGCTTCTCCGCAGCTTCATGTAGATCCCCGTCGTGTCGAGTTCAGAGACTCTGGTGTTGCAGTGTTGGAGGAGATGCGTCGAGGTTTGGGGTTTGCATAAACATCCGGGTCAGTTATTCGAGTAGCATATTAAAGTCTATCCATACAATGAGGCCCAGAGTGACACGACACATCAGAACTAAACTGTACAGAGAAACCCAGAAGCCTCGTGGGCCCATGACAACAGGATGGATGGACAGTCATCACAGGCTCCGACTCTCTCCCCGGTCCACAGATGTGATGTCACCATTTTGGCCCTGGAGCTCTTCACTCAAACACAAATAACCGTAACATTCAGCACCCTAACATTGAGGTTATCAAGTTGATCATTTAAGATATGCCCTGACGTGGCACACGCCTCAAGGTCAAATGACCAGTTTTTGGCAACCAATAAGTAATCAATTAAAACCAACCCCCGATAATTTATATTCAATAACACATTATGACCGCTCCAATGAGAATAACCTTCATAACATGTCGTACTGGTCGATTAAAAAAAAAAAATCCTTCATTTTTATGCTGAAACCACAACCATTGGCATGTTCCAAAGAAGTAAAAAAGTAAAGATAAAAATAAAAAACCCTTACAAATTAATAGCAGCTGTAAACATTAGTACGAACGTGGCTGAATATGATCCCTACAAAATAAAATAAACCAATTTTATGAAAATATATCCCAGCAAAGAGGCTGATAATTATGAGACCAGACCATGAGGAGCCCGCGGCCAATAGAACGACATCCAACAGACATCAAAACCAGGAACAGATTGCTAGCATGTAAATAAATCAGTGCATATATCAAATGATTGCCTCTAGGACCATGGGGTGTCCAACCGCCGTTTCCGCAAAACGCACATTCGCTTGAAGTTGACGCCATTGCAAAGTTTTACCCTCCATCTTTGGCATGTGCTAATACCGATATAGTGGTGTGTTTGTAACAAGTGGATATGGGCAGAAAGCAACACAGAAAAGCAGCAACAACAAAATAAACCGTCCTAGACAGGCACTTAAAACGACTTGGATACAGCAATATTTTCTGTGGTATTCTCCGATATGACCACCACAGCATGCTCACCATATATTCTCCTTTTTCTCTATACAAAAAAAAAGACTCCCCAAATTAGTCACGAGTGGATGCGGAGTGTCAAAATAGCACGTATGACCTTATACGTCCGATGCTGTGTCCAGTGTACCCTCATGGATCTAACCCTGTGTCGCCCTCTGTGTGATCCTTAAGTCTCCTTTTTATTCTAAAGATCCCTCATCAGTCCCACAAGGGGACAATTTGCAATTCTCTGCATTTGAACCCATCCTATTGTATAGGAGCAGTGAGCTGCCACCATGTGGCGCTTGGGGAGCAGTTAGGGGTCCAGCGTCTCAACATGCTTTCTGCAAGACTGGGGATCGAACCTGCAACCTCCTGATCACTCCACCCACTGAGCTACTGTCAGTCATTTGTAGGATCTGGGCATCCCAGACAGTCGACACGGTGCAGAAACGCCAGTTGCTGACGAATCTATCGAGAATGTGAACTGCAGAGGTGCACAGGTCCTTGGCGCCACTGAACTCTCCGTTCTGGAGCTGATTAGATCGACTTTGACTGGAAGGACTGATGTCAGTTAACCTCGAGCAAGATGGCGGACGCTTGAACCCCCTTCGCCGGGGTTATTGAAAATATCTCCAAAGACAGAAATGTAAGAGGTGCATCAGGTTATGACTTCTGGCAGCTGTGGCGTATTCTAGCAGCTGAAACTGTATGATATAGATCAGAGCTCGGTACGGTATACAGCATAAAGCCTGTGGGGGATTGTGTAAGCTCGGGTCATATGTCTCCCAGAGGAGGGCAGGAGTGTTATCTGAAGTAGTCAGCATGCCACGACATATCTTCACAGCCGTGTTAACGTTTTGGTAAAAGGTATCACGTCAAGCACTCAAGTTGAAAACGTCCATTTCGTTCTGCTCATACCGAGTGGAAACAACCCCTGGCAGAATAAAACACACTCTCGTTCGGTAAAACCACGGAACAAAATTAAGCAGAGAGAATTTTAAAAAATAATAATAAACTGGATTGTTATAAATATAGAATTGACTGTAGTGAAAATCACATCCCTTTACTGTCCCTTAACTAAGACAGCTTTGAGGTCTTGTTTCTCAATCTCACTTCTGCAGGGAGGATGCAGTAAAGGCTGCAATTCGATCCACTTCGCAGGGAGATCACAAACCAGACATAACAGGAAAAAGCAACCAACAACCAGAATAAAAACCTAACGAATCAAAAAGAACCAAGGCACAAACCGCGGACAGTAAACAGCCTGTTTCTCAGGGACACACTGAGGGTGCCATAGTTCGGTCTGCTTTGTTGAAAAGGTCAGAAGTGAAGGCTCCTCACTGAAGTAACCTGAGAGGGTCTCTCTTTTTGCCATTGGCTTTTAGGTGATGACTTCCATGTCCGTGGTGCGGTTACCCGTCGATGTCGGTTCCCAAACGCCGCAGGTACCTGTCACAGTGAGTACTATTAATTGTAGAAACTTTGAAGAAAACAACCAAAAAAAACGAAGTTTCCCCGTCATTCCTGAAGTTTGTTCTGTACCCTGCTTTGACCACTGGTCCGGGCGCTGAAGAGAAAGGCCAAAAATGAAAGCTTGGTGTGTGTCCTTCGGCAAACCGAGACTGCTGCCTTGCTCCCGTAGCAGATTAAGGATGGTAGGGGCAAGCAGATGGATGCTCGGTATGTGTATAGTAAGTGTTTGTTTGGCGACCGCAGCTATCTATCTGGACAGGCGGGATGCGTCTACACATGGGTGCGGAAGTGGTGGCTAGCTTGGAGCGGATGGCGGCTTCGTAGAGGGATGAACCATAAGACTTTCCAGCTGGTGCCAAACACTTCAGCCAGCGCCCTCTGCCAGGATCTCTTGGAATTACACCTGGAATGGTCATTTCACAAAAACAACTCAAAATCCTATTTGGATTGATTTATGAGCATCTCAAAACCAACCGGGACCAGAAGTACTCACGTTTCATTTGAGAACTGAGCCATCTTCTCGATGGTAGTGGTGTCCTGTTAGGGGGGAAAGCAGATGAATTCTGAATAAATGCAGCTGCAGGTTGTCAACCTTTTGTCTGCAGCTGTTTCCTTGCTAAACTTTTGGATGGTATATTTGCTTGTGGAGGCTGCCAGGCCTCTGTCTATATAATGATGTGCTCCGCTGAAGGGCTTTTGATAAGCTGCTATAAGAGCGTCACAAGATTTCCCATGGCCAGCAGCGGACATGAAACGCTAAGCAGCTCGGATAAGTGGGTTCAACTGTACTTGAGACCACTGTAAACTGTTTGATAAATTAAACAAGCGGTGGTGTATATAAGCGGTCAATCTACTCGGGAAGACTTTAGTCAAGGACACCAACTCAACATATAAGCAAAAAGATAAGTTTGTGAAAACCTATATACAAATATTAGACCCTAGGTCATCCCGTTCCTCTCAAGGTCGATTGTGTTGCACTATTTGAGGTTGAATATGCTGCAGCTCACTGCGCTAGATGTTCCCTGAAAAACGTTTTATTTTGACCCCACGACCAGTCTGGTAAAGTACAAATGGAAAATCAAATCACTCCCACAGCAAAATTTTGGATAAAGATGGAAGAGAAGATGGCTGCACTCCTATATTGTAGCACCATCATAGCACAGTATAATGATAATAATAATAATAATAATGATAATAATAATAATAATAATCTCTTTATAGAGAAAGTGCATATTAATAAACATTTAGATTATAAATACGCCAGATTTAGCCATCAGGCTGATTTTTATATATTGTCCCAAGCAATTAGAGGTTCAGTGTCTTGCTCAAGGACAGTTTGACACTTTGTGAAGGAACTAGGGATTGAACCACTAATCTTCCAACTATTAGATGACCGACCTACTTCCTGAGCTATACCGCCTCTATTGGTGAATTACTAGGAGTTTAACATGATACTGACCCTTCCCTCTTTCAGACAGTGCGTCTAAGTGTCCTTGAGCAAGACTTTGAACTCTGAATTGTTTGGGACAATAGATGAATAGATGGTGGCTAAATCTGCTTTATTAACATTCAAAATATTCATTGATATGCACTGTCCCTATACAGGAGATGATTATTATTATTACATTAAATTGTTGCCCAGCTACAGAAGCCCCACTCCAGTGACAGAATAGAACAGAGGTCTCTCAGACAATACTCACAGAGAGGATGCCGGCCATCTGGGTGTAAAACAGGCTGCTCATACCGCCAAACATCACCACACCCATAAGTGCTGAGGCCCGCAGCAGGGCCAGCTCATGACGTGTCGTGAACTTCTCCTGATAGAGGCACACAGAGACTAAATCGCAAATTCTCCAATTGTTATGATGCATATATGTATATATGCATGTGTGTGTGTGTATATATACCACTGCCGTGCCTTCACCTGGTCTAATACTGTGAGTGGCTGGAAGTAATAATACTGACAGAAGTCCAAGGCCAAGGTGAACAGACTGAGGACCTGAGTGTAAAAACAGAGCTGCAGGAAGAGCCAGTGATTGTCTTCTCCCACACAGTTGTTGATCCTAAAGGGGGAAGAGAATGGTATAAGTGGTAAATGGACTATATCTATGTGGTGCTTTTCAAGTGTACTGATCACTCAGTCCTTTATAATGTATACCTCATGTTCACCCATTCACACACACATTCATAGACTGAGGGTGGAGGCTGTCATGCAAGGTGCTACTCTGCTTATGAGGAGCAGTTAGAGGTTCAGCATCTTGCTCATGGATATTTCGATACCCTCTCTGGAGGAACTGGGGGTCAAACCAGCAACTTTTTGAGTACTAGATGACCCACTCTACATTCTGAGCCACGCCACCAAAAGTAAGACAAAACAGTTTTTCGGGAACATTTTACCTTGTAAATAAAGAAGCCAAACCATGTGTTAAATTATATGTCATACACTACATTGTAATACAGGCTTCACAATACTGCTTATAAGTTACGCTGCAGGGTACCATAGATACAATCCTGTAGATTTACATGCAAGCCAATGAACTGTGCAGTACTTCTTGTTGCCATCAAATGTAATACAATAGAAACCCCATAAAAACACAAAGCATGTTACAGTTGCTCATTTGAATGGTATCCATCAGGTTGGACCTTTTGATAGGATTAAAGCCAAAATGGCATCACCATAGCACCCAAAAGCCAGTGGAAAAGGCCGGGAGTGGTGACCGTGAAGCAGAAGTGAAGATGTTGCAGCTGTCAAGAAGATATGCCAGACTAAGCTCATAATAAATATTAAAAAGTCCTCAGTTAAATTTAAGGTTCGGCAGTGTTTGTCTTATGTTAAGAGATGGGTAAGATGCTGCCACGGCAGCAGTGGTCACCATGGCGACTGTTTTGAATGAGTCTCAGGAATTTATGTTCGAAAACGGATGCACTTGTATCAGTCAAAAAAAATGATGATCCTCAAGATTGTTTTAACTGTTTTTATATAACGTATAAAGTCTAGGTGTCTTCTATCATTTATCCCTATTTTTCTTTAGACAGACAGGCTTTGTTGTAGGTTTAAGATAAGATATTCATTCATTAGCCCATACAAGGGGAAATTTGCATATTTATTCTATACTTGTGGAATTGTCTGTGTGCAGCCATACCAAGGGCAGTGATGGTCCATCCTGCGGACACAGTGACCACAGCGACTGCAGTGGTGGGACCTTTTGGGTCTCATTAAATTGCACTTGTTGCACAACTCCCAGTTCTCCCGCTCTGTCAGATGAAATGGACAGTGTGTTATGGGGGTTATGTGGCTTCACCGACATGGTGCATAGCAAATTCAAACCTTATCTACACGAGATGAGAGAATGACATTGTCAAGCTCCTTTATCTCAAAAGATAACTATTTTACTTGACACAAGTTTCACATCACTGCAGTGTATTAAGACTTTAGCTTTCAAAGGAGACATTCCGGTTCTTTACCAGAATGAGGTATGTAGGGGTCTGTAGGAAGACGGCCAGGGTCTGCTGTGGAAGCTCTTAACAGGGCCAAGACGCAAAGGCCTGATGCAATATAATAACCTGAAGTAACACACAAATGATAAGGACGGAGATACGTTAGCCAATTCTATTAGAAAAGAACTATACAAACAGTGTTGTATCTTAAAATCAGTGGTTCTAAGTTAATTTTACAATTGCTTTCCTCTTTTGTTAAGGTATAACCCAGCATATTAAGGAACACCATCTGCCCTATCTACAAGGTTCTTTGTTAATGACCCTATCTAAACAGTCTCGAGACAATTTATGTGGGGGGTCCTGGACTAGCAACTGAGTAATACTCTCTCCTGGAACTCAACATGGGAAGGTGGTTGCTAAAAAAATACTCACAGAAGACTATGGCCCAGGGGATGTGTCCTTCATTGTAGTGGGGAAGCAGCACTAATTTTGGAATGAAGAACGTGTTGTACAGCCAGATCCCAAACACTACACCAATGCACAGCCATCCCATGGGGTCCACCACGAAGTGCAGCCGGAGTTTCATGGCTCCCGTCACATAGGGGACACAACCAGACCTTGATCCATAGCACACAGAATGAAAAAAAAGCACAACTCATCTACATGGATTTGTGAACTTACAATTTTCAAACAGGAGATGCAGACACAAAAAAACATGTCTCATACATTAGATAAATAAATGCTGAGCAGGAGGTATGAAGGCTTGTAATGGACATGCAACCTCCTCAACGCGTCCATCTGCCTTTTACCTAATGTGTATTGGAATTACCTCAAATCAGAGCTGCCTTACACTAATATAGAGATTAATTGACTACATAGTCATGAATACTCTATAAATCATGAATATTTCCACTCACAGCTAAGCTATTTTGTAAACTGCTTTGTCTCTTGTTTTGAAAGAAGCTGCCACATTTACATTTGAGTCCCCAGGAATGACCACTAACAGTCACAGACACAGTCATCTGCCCTGTAGAAACTGAATGACACATAGGATTATATTAAAATGCTCGTCGGTGTTTACAGGCCCAGTTCACTCCCTACAGTGGCACTCTCAGCTCCTGTTGACCTAAACATCCATCACACAGCCAGAGTTTGTAATGTGCCACATGAAATCTGAGGATACAACGTGTACAATCCACACTTTTCATAAATTAGGAATCCGCCTTGGTAGTTAACCTCACTGCTTTGTTCCCATAAGAAAGTAGACAGCCTCATTCATCAACGGATGCTGAACGTGATCACAGTGTTGGGCTTGGCTCTGTCTATATTGTGGGTTATTTCATGCTAACCTAACCTTTCATCGGACCTCAAAATCAAAGTCACTTTAGGGGATTTCATACGTTAAATTCTATACCGGCATGAAATTAGAGGATACCTACGTGTTATCGTTACCTTATTCAAAGCCAACACCGATGTAGGTAGGTGTACTTCCTCATCCGAGCGACTGTGGGCTGGACAGGTGGGAGGGTGGTGATCACGGCTGGCTGCAACAGCGCAGTGCGCCAGTCGTTGGCTAACCAACCTAGAATGTGCGGAAGTAAGGTCACACGGGGCTCTTTCCTCTCATCCAATGACACTTTGTCATGCTATATAAACCTGATTTTGGTCACTACACAGGCCTCTTCAACCACAGTTGAAAAATCTTGAAAATGTATGTGTAATCAGCTATTATATTGAGCCCATACGTTAGTTATAGTTGCGGGACGTTTTGAAGCATTCTGAAGCTAGGAACGACCTGATTGGTTCAGAGGAGTGGGACAAGGCGGAACTATCATCCGATCTAGGTTAGTGAACCAGCAACCAGGCGGTTGGCTGTATTTTTGCACAGTGCCAAGACCTGCTGGTATAAGTCAAGCTGAACACCGACACAACCGCTCACCTGTCATGGATCATCATGTTCTATGAGGTTTTACACAGAAAGAACGAAAGCCCTCTAAGACAACCGCTGGGACACGCATGGGGATCTTAATTTGACGTATGAACGGAAATGTCTCTCGGCGTCAGGTGACGTCATTCAACCTCCGCCAACGTCAGTCACCGGTTTTTACTTTGTTGACAGCACACACCTCTTGTCGTATTATTGCTGTAGTTTTCATCATATCGGGGAAGAGAAATGGCATCGTCCGGCGCGTACAAACTCAGGTGCACCATTCCCGGGCACGAAATGGACGTTAGAGGGGTCACAAGTGCAACGTTTCCTGATGGAGCTTTTGTGTCTGTGTCCCGAGATCGAACCGGAAGAGTCTGGGTTCCCAACTCCAGGTAGCTAACATTAGCCGGCTAGGTTAGCTGCCAGCCTTAGCCAGCCTAAGCCAGTAAGCAGCCAGTTACCAGGCTAAGCTAACTGCTGGCTAGCTATGCAAACTCATGCTTGGTGGCTAGCTACTTCTGTTTCGTTTAACTTTAAAGTTATTTTTCAGCAACTTGTGAAAATCTTTCGTCAAAGCTAGGAACCTTAGCATACACGTCTCAGCAGTAAAGTAAAACGGTCCTAATGTGAATGAACTAAACGTTACCGGTAGCCTATGAGCTTGCTTGTGAGCATGTTGGTCACATTAAGTTGTAACTTTATTATTTTACACACAAAAGAACTATTAAAAGTATAAAACATAATAATAACATGGATTTCGCAGGAGAGTAAGAAGCCACATAATGCTCACAGTAGAGCCTCCTTTCTAGGAGGACAACATATCTTAATACTAGGGATGTTATTTTCCTTAACATAATGAAATCAAAAAGAAGACATAAGGTGAAGAAAAATTAAGGTTATAGTGAAAATCACAAACGAAGAGACATAAACATATGTCACATAAACACATGCTGAGCCCATCAACTTTGGCTTAGATGTTGTTGCAATTTTCATATTAAAGCTTGAATACTGGCAATTTTGGACAGCATTTGATAGAGATGGAACTGGTAATCCAAATTGATGCCCCCCTGTATTTTGTGGCATACTCTCCAAGAACTGTGTGATAACATGAAAATTTACTATCCTGTGGATGTCAGGTTGGTTGTGAATGGATATAGGAGTTCATTAATAAGTTATGAAATAAATGTATAATTTAATAATTGCATGGGACACCAGATGAAAACTTGCCTGGTGCCTAAATCTGGCACATTAATAATCGTGATTAGTCCACTCCTTGTGGGGGTAGACAGACTTATTTGGAGCTTGGGGGATTAAGGCCGGAGCCCTTCCAGACACCCCATGGTGTATTTACACTCTAAGTGTTCATTAATATGCACTGTCCCTATAAAGGATATTAGTATTAGGTAAGCTGTATTTTTGGGACATACATTTATATATGAAAATACATATTTGATAGGTTTTTATATAGGAAATGGAAAAGAGATTTAATGTCTTGAAAAAGATGAACAGATGGTTCATGGGGGCTTGAAGCAGTTGCCAATCTTAATAAAAAAATCTTTTGGAATTAAATAATCTCTTGAGGATTGATAAGCACTGGCCCAGACAACATTACAGTATGATACATAAAAATACACCAAACTATAATAGAGTGTCAGAAGACAGGATTAATTTCCCAATGATGGCTTTTTTTATGATACCCAAAGGCTTCATGGTTTTTCTATACACCTACTCAATTTGCTCTTTCCAGGATAGTTTTTCATCCACTAGTGCACGTAATTGCAATTAAGTTGTGCTGACAGTAAAGTTCTTGAATCTTGATTACCCATCAAGTTATTAAAAGCTTGCCACAGGTCACCAACCTAATTGACTTAACACGTATACCCCTCCCTTCTTCTCATCTTCTTGCCAATTCAGCCCAGAAAAGGGTTTCACAGAAATGCATTGTTTGTCCGGCCATTCGAATTTTGTATCCTGTGTATGTGTCATCGCTCCAAGTGAAACATATCCCCGAGGACTCATTGTCACAGGTGGAAATGACAATGATATTTGTGTTTTCTCACTGGACCAGCTACATCCCCTGTACACTCTCAAGGGTCACAAAAACACAGGTAAGATGTGCTTTTTTGAACATTGGTATTTGAATTTAAGTTCAGCTGAATTCTGTTCATGAAGAACTACACGTTTTAGATTTTAATTCGCGCACCACTGTCAGTAGATGTCAGTAGGGTTATCTGAAAGATATACGTTCAAAACATTTTATGACCTTTAACAGCCTGTTGCTATGTCCACAGTTTGCACTCTGTCCTCTGGGAAGTTTGGGACATTATTAAGTGGCTCCTGGGACACTACTGCCAAAGTCTGGCTCAATGAGAAGTGCATGATGACTTTACAGGTATACTAAAGGGATCCATGACAATGCTCTCTAATCTCCTTAGCAACAGTCTTACTGTGTGTCTAGTGGTCCTCTTACCAAGGTACCTTAGGGGGCAAAAGGCAAACATCAGTCCGGTGTCAGATATTTCCCTTCAATATATTTTATGTGCCATCAGTGAAGCATTTTATATTTATATTTTTATTAGAGAAGTGCTTCAGTAAATGCAAGGAAAGCAGATTTGGTGGAATGAGAACTCTTAAAATCTCAGGTTCTGTTTCTACTCTTGAAATTTTAATTTTAAACTTTTAATTTTAGCTGCAAACATATTTTTCTGCTCATATTCAGAAAAATGTGATAATGTTCTTGATAGTTTAAAATGCATGTCAATACTGATGGGAACATTTGTTTCTGCATACAGTCAGAAAAGGATAAATGCTTAACAGTAGAACTTCTTTTAACTTATCAAAGCCATTCTTGAGATTAGTTTGGCTGATGCATGCACTTATACAGGTTGCCTTAAAATTGTGTTTTGCTTGAAAACTCTACCACAGGACCCAACAGAATATGTACTTGTTAACTTCACTACAGGGCCACTCTGCCGCTGTGTGGGCAGTGACCATTCTACCTGAACAAGGTTTAATGCTGTCCGGATCAGCAGACAAGACCATTAAGCTTTGGAAAGCTGGCCGCTGTGAAAAGACCTATACCGGTGAGCAGCTGTGGGTTGGCAACTGAATGACTAAGTACAAAATAATGAATACATTATTTGACTTCTGCTTTAGATTAACTTTTTTTACATGAAGTATTTACTGTTTTCATTTTGGCTGAAGGTTTCACATTAATGAGTCACCTAGATTTTATCTAATGTATGTTAACATGCCTTTTTATCTGTCATATGCATCCCACTGCAACATTTATTTGCTAATAAACACAAAAAGAAAAAAAAACTGATGAGAATGTTTTACAGCATAAAATATTATTTCAATTCACTTAGCCTTGGTGCGTGATTTCTTTTTAACGGGTACTTCTGTACAAAGTGGAGCATTTTGTACTGGTGTCATTAGGAAGTCCGAGACAAACTATGATTTCTGATAACTATTTTAGTCAAAAATACTAATGTTAGAAAACTATAATGTGGCTTATATATAAATAATTTGATATATAAAGCTATGCTTTTCTTCCTTCTTTATAGGTCACGAGGACTGTGTGAGAGGGTTGGCAGTGATCAGCAATACAGAGTTCCTCTCTTGCAGCAATGATGCCAGTATCAGGAGATGGCTAGTATCAGGCGAATGCATACAGGTCTATTACAGCCATACCAACTACATCTACAGCATAGCCGTCTTCCCTAATAGCAAAGGTGCGTGAATGAAATCTTTGTGATACTTTAGGTTGTATTATGGCCCATCCACATAATCATGCTCAATGAATGCTCAATTTATTGTTCAGGATATACATTACATGAACACTTCAATGATTATACGTAATGGAATGATGTTTTCCTAAAGATTGCAAAGTCTTTGAAATGTAATGATAACTCTTTGAGCATCTTTTAGTCCCTCACAAACACTGATACTGATTTCTATAGCTAACATATTTTTGTTATTCTTTTATGGTATAGTTCCCTCTCATCAGACTTTCTTTACCCATCTCAGATTTTGTAAGTACAGGAGAGGACAGGTCTATGAGGATATGGAGGAATGGAGAATGTTCTCAAACCATCCGCCTCCCTGCCCAGTCTGTGTGGTGCTGTTGCCTTCTGCCAAATGGAGATATTGTTGTCGGTGCCAGGTAATAGAACCCACATGGTAGATAGGTTCATGATCAGTCCCTAGTCATTTACCTGATTGTGTCTCCTTATGAATACAGAGGCATTTTTAATATCAAAAGAGGATATCTGCACACTACACACGAATAAAGTTTATTTATCCTTTTTATTCTTTTCTTCGTTTTTTCTTTATACCCCCTTTTTCCTACCCAAATTCCCAGAGTTGTCTATGGTTAATTCTGTCACTTTAATGCACCTCTAGAATGTTGACAGGAAGGAGGAAGCCGTAGGATCTGTCTCCTCCAAGTCACATGACGACTAGCCCTCGCTATTTCACACATCACAGTTTTGCAGGGAAAGCACAGTGCTTGGCTGTCGGAGGAGAACAAAGCGAGAGTACTTTCCTTTCACTTAACCACGAGCGCCCAGACAACCCAGAGGGGAACAATTGCGAATCTAGAATAATTTTTATCTAACCTAACCCTTATTCCCATAGGAGGCTTAGTAAATTATGCCCCACTAACTATGGACCTCCGGCTGTGATTGGAAATGGCACGGCCAGGATTTGAGCACCCAGCTGCGTGAAGTAGAAATGTGCTGAACAGCGCCTCATCCCCTACGCAGCCGGAGGTCCCCCTCAATACGTATTTGATACAATATTTTGGTCCGGCATTTCTTGGCCTTTAAAAGCTTTATGTTTCACTGTGTGGATATCCTCATTTGTTTTTATTTTTTTATTTTTTTTAATCCTGTAACTGAACCTTTATTATGGTAGATGTGCAGACTAATCACGTTTTCTTTTTCACCAGCATTTTTCACAAGAGAGACTGAAAATTAAGAAATGCTCCTACATAACTGTCGATAGCTCGCTGTCTGACACTTAGGATTCTTTTGATGTTATATTCACACAAAGTGACCACCCACAAATTAAAATAGAATGGTCAGTAGTACTTCTCAACTTGATGTTGCACATTTCTCTACAGTGATGGTATTATTCGTGTGTTTACGGCGGCTGAGGACCGTATGGCCAGTCCAGAGGACTTACAGGCCTTTGAAGATGAACTCTCCAAAGCCACCATTGAGCCCGAGACAGGTGATCTTGGCGACATCAAGTTAGAGGATCTTCCTGGAAGAGAGCACCTCGATGAGCCTGGTAATCAGTTGATACAACTGTGTCTTATATCTTCAGTCTCCTGCTTATCTACTTTGCACTGAATCAATCCATCTGGTATTGTCATCGTTCAGCCTCTGTTGTAGACTCTCATAGAAAATGTCATTTTGAGAACCTTAACGCTCTCTATTTGTCAAAATGTCTTGTTATCTTTTTACTACAGGGAATCGTGATGGACAGACACGGTTAATCAAAGATGGGCAGAAGGTGGAGGCTTACCAATGGAGCGTCAGTGATGGGCGCTGGATGAAAATTGGAGATGTAGTTGGTGGGTCAAACCAACAGACATCTAAGACTGTGATGTATGAGGGCAAGGTAAGGTGAACCAGGGCTGTTTTAAGCTTATAACAAAAAGCAACTATTTCAGAATCAGTTTATAGGTCATAGAGGTTTTCACAATATGGAGTTTGACTTTGGTTTCATGACTCTCACAGGTACCTCATAGGATGAGAGCGTAACAATCTTCAGCTATAAATAAATATTTCCCTTATCATTCCCTCAAGGGAAAATTTGCATTTTCCTGTATTTAACCCATCCTATTGTATAGGAGCAGTGAGCAGCCACCATATGGCACTTGGAGAGCAGTTAAGGGTTCAGTGTCTTGCTCAAGGACACCTTGATATTCTTTCTGCAACTCTCTGATCCCCAGACAATTGCTCTACCCACTGAGCTATGCCACCCATTATATGTAGTCTGCCAAGATTTGACAATTGATCTAGCCCACTTAGCCCATCAGTGTCATTGTCACAGTCTACACAGACTTACATCAGCCAATAGCATGGCAAGACTCTTGCTATAATATTTGGTAAAGTTGGGAAATCTGATCAGTTTGTCTATTGGACAGTGGGAGACTTGAAAGTTCTCTGGTGTATTTAGTCAGTTAGTAGGCCCTGGAAACTAAAACAGAAACAACACAGGAGAGTCCAGAATTGTGGCTCCTGTCTACAGCACCATCTTGAGTACAGAATACAACTGACATTTTAATTAGAAAAGAAAGGAACATCAAATATATGAGAGTATCTGCAATATTTATAACACTGAAAGATTCAAGTTGGGATTTTTGAAAACATGTAATCTCATATTTTTCTTTATGAGGTCAAATCTGTATGACTACTAAAAAAAACCATTCTTTTGATTCCCAAACTACTATCAGGAGTACGACTTTGTCTTCACCATTGATGTTAATGAGGGTGGGCCGTCCATGAAACTGCCTTACAACGTGTCTGATGACCCCTGGCTGACGGCGCACAATTTCCTGCAGAAGAATGATCTCAGCCCCATGTTCCTGGACCAGGTTGCCAACTTTATAATAGAAAACACCAAAGGGCACGTGTTGGGAACAGCCCAGCCGGAAGCTGTGGGAGACCCATTCACTGGTAAGTTACTGGTATGAAATGACAAAGTGTCGCATGTGTGAGTACTGACCCAAGGCCTATCTGTTTGTCTGTCTACTATATATCAATTTGAGTATCAACTTTTTATGTGTTACTATTACACACCTGGGAATACCTGGAATCCCACACTCGGCCAACATAGCTCAGTGGATAAAGTGATCGTCTGGCAATCGGAAGGTTGCAGGTTCGATCCCTGGTCCTGCATGTCAAGGTGTCCCTAAGCAAGACACTGAACCGCTAACTGCTCCCCGGGTTGCTCATTACTCCTATACAATAGGATGGGTCAAATGCAGAGAATTGCAAATTTTCCCTTGTGGGACTGATAAGGGAATGATGATAATAATAATTATTATTATTACCTATGTGTCTATATTGTGGCTCCCTCCATGATGGTCAGATCATAATATTAACCATCTCCCACCGAAGCACTCTCAGCTGTGAAGATCTAAACCTGCTATCCAGAATATTCAGGCCTGGCCAAATGACTCAATGAAAGCCTTAAGGGGCTGCTTTGAAGCTACTGAGGGGGATGTAATTCTTAATTACCAGACTTGCCTAAACAATTATGAACTACTAAATAGCACCATTACCAGCTTTGTAAACTTTTGCAGAGTCTGTTGGAAAACAAAAGAAGTCAGAATCTACCCGAACAACCATGGGTTAACTATGCTCTGAAGCAACACCACAGAAACGGTTTCTTTTTATTGGAGTTATTACTAATGCTTTTTGGTGTGCTGCTGTATATGTCTCTGTCCCCAGTGTTTTTGTGTGTGACGTGTCCTTTTCTTTAACAGGATCAGGTCGCTATATCCCTGGATTGTCAGACTCTAGGACGGGCCCTGGAGCTGATCCTTTTACTGGTATTATTTGGAAAAGCATTTTCGTTAAAAAGTTGAGTCTTCCACTTAGTATTATTGATGTATAATGAACACATGCTGACACTTGTTTTTGTTCACCAGGTTCTGGCCGTTACATCCCTGGTTCAGGTACAACCATAGGTGGTCCTGCTAGTGCGGCAGATCCCTTTACAGGTGAGCAAGGTTGCTCGAGGATTAATGCAATTACAAATTATTTTGTTGTGTGGTTGTTTTTTTGAGTCAAGCCAACATAAGCATATTTTGAGGAACAAGGTATTTATCAGGTCATATTAACTCTCTGAAAACCCTTCAGAGACTATGTCGAAGTGTCCTTGAATAAGATACTGAAACCCTAACTGCTCCTGATGAGCAGGTTGGTTCCTTTGGTGGGAGTTTCTGTCATCAATGTATGAATTTGTGTATGAATGGATGAACATGAGGCATACATAATAAAGCACTTTTAAGTGGTTGGTAGACTAGAAAAGCACAATATAATAATATGTACTATATTGTGTATATACAGTCGATTTACCATTTACTCCTGCAAGAACAGATATCAGGCAAAAAGGGGAAATTTAGAGAGTGTCTTTGTATGTAGCCCATGGACAAGGGAATTTTATGATTTGTGTTTAACCATTTGTCCTTGAGTGTCACCTTTATGCAATCTACCAATCTTACACCACAGGTGGAGGTGCTTACTGCTCCTCAGGTCTCAGACAGACCCCAACCAATATCTACTACCCGAAAACAGACTGTGTGACCTTTGAGCAAGCCAATGCTACGCAGATTATATGTGAGTGTTCTGTGTTCATGTATTGAATAATGATACGCTTTAGATTAAGTAAAGTACTATTACAATCCTGTAGACAGTTTTGACAACATTTATTGCAGAATTTCTTACAGGGATCAGGTTTCTATGAACTCACTCAAAGGGTACCAGTAGACCTTTGGGACTACATAAAAAGATTTGGATATTCAGTTTTAGCTAATTATAAGCTGGAAAACTATTGACCCTACTATTTCCATCTTAAAAATAGCGACATGATGTTGTCCCCCAAACTGTTGAACTCATGTCTAGAATTCTGCTCTACCATTTAGAAAGCATCCAAACTGTTCTAAATAATGTAATTTTGAATGCTTAATTTCACTCTAAACTCATTCAGTAGTTTGTCCTCTATTCACAGCCAAGCTACAGGAACTGAACAGTGGTGCTCCCCAGGAGCACAAGTTGTCAGAAGAAATTCTGGATAGCCTGGAGAGGCTGTTGGTGTCCATCTGTGGGCACAAGTCATTGGAACAGCTCCCAACAATCCAGCAGATCAACCTGCTTTGGAAGGCCTCTCACTGGCCTGAAGGTACAGGAATGGCTTTCAGCCACCAGTGAATAGAGAATTTTAAAAAATGCTCTAAAATACTGAAGATATTGTGGAACAGTGCACTGTTTGCAACTAGAAGCCAAATTCTTTTTTCTGAGGTTCCACTGTTAAAAGGGTAACACACCAGTGGCCTTCATCAGACCAACCGCTGACTATTGTGGTGATATTTCAGGGCCAAAACTTTAGCATGTTAGTCGACATAAATTTGTGCAATTGAGATTAGTAAACTTTGTCCTGAAGATTTGCCAAGTTTTACCTTTGGTCCTTTTCTCATTGAAACTAATATGACTTAATATAAGCAAATCTTGGATATTCAGTCATGTACCATCAATTCCCCCAAACAATCTATATTGAGTTTCCTCAAGTATGTGATACAGTATTAAAGTCTATTTCAAAAGATATAATCCTGTTGATAATCATGCTCTAAAGCTCCTTTTTCTTTTTCTGGACTCTAGACATTGTGTTCCCTGTCTTGGATATCTTGAGGCTGGCCATACGCCATCCACAGGTCAACGAGAGTCTCTGTGGTGAAGCAGAGGGCATCCAGTTTTGCAATCACCTGCTAAGTTTGATGAAGCCTCAGGGTCGGCCAGCCAACCAGTTGTTAGCATTGCGGACTCTGTGTAACTGCTTTAGTGGCCAGCATGGCCGAGCCCTCCTCATAGTCCAGCGTGAAATGGTGTTATCTCGTGCTGCAGACCTGGCCACTGTCTGCAACAAAAACATCCACATTGCCTTGGCCACTCTGGTTCTCAATTATGCAGGCTGCTTACATGGCCAGCCTGACCTTGAGGCCAAGGCCCAGTGCCTCTCTGTAGCTAGCACTGCCCTGGAGTCAGTGCAGGACATGGAGGCTGTTTTTAGGCTGCTGGTGGCCCTGGGTACCACCATGGCCTCAGACCAGACAGCTCAGGACTTGGCTCGATCCTTGGGTGTCAACTCCCAGATCTCAAAGTACTCCTCAATTTCAGACCCACTCAAGGTGGGTGAGTGTTGTCAGCTGGTTCTAAGAGAACTACAGTGATGCAACACTTGCACCTATTATTACTCTGTTCTGCTCAATTGTTTGTGGTGGAGACTTTACTAATTGCATGTGCTGCAATGAAGAGATGTACAAATTAAATCTTTGATTGAACATGCATTGTTTCTAAGATCTTTTGAAGTGAGCCGTTGCTGATATAAAGTGAAACTGATTAGGTAACTACGATATCTGTATGAGAAATTTAAACATGTTTGAAGACATGGTCAAATAGATGGCTAGTCTTGAGTATCATCATCGGTGGTCACTTGGGATGGAGGATGACTATCTTAGTTTCTTTTGAGTACCTGTGCGAGAGGACACCTACATGTGACAGCTTCTATATGGAGAGGCTAATGTGCCTGCAGCAACCCCACAGTCCTTGGCAGGGGATAGCCAGAGTCCAATGGCATTGAGAACCGAGATGATAGAGGGCCACCCACTGTTGCAGCCTTCATCCGTTTTCACTGCTGTGGTGATTGGGGAAGATCTTCCACCAGTTCCGCAGCTAAGGGCTTTGTTGGATCGCGCTTCATCTGACAGCTCCCACTTAACCATGATGGCTTGAGTGACCCTACCAGAATAGCATAGCTCATGGGATCAGTGGTATATGGAAGCCTCTCCACCTTAGCAAGGTGGCAATCCACCAGAAGTCTCGAGTATATAAAGTGACAACTCAAAATTATTACAGTAGTATCATCATGCAGTAAAATTTAAATACCAATAAGAAACTTGGTTTGTGCGGGGATGGATGAAGAAAAGGACTTACTTACATGCTATGTGCATTTTTGCCATTCTATAGTCATGTTTTGACCTGCCTATCTGCATTTGTGGGGCTAACAATCGGGTGTTGCTGCTATTGACATCAAATACTATTTTTGAACTTTTAGGAAACACTGTGGAAGGGATTATTGAGCATCCGTCAAGACATGGTACTCGGGCAATATTTTTGCCTGTTAGTATGACAGTGGTAGCAAAGATAATTTTACAGTAAACTTAATGACAAGTATGTATTTTATTCATATCTCAACTGCAACAGTAGTTTTAGCATATTGGTGATATTTGGGTAGAATCAGTTGACAAAGTGGTTCTCAGTCGGATCCTTAGGTACCACCAGTAATGGTGATCCACTATTCTGCCTGATAGTTCTATTGCATTCATTCACCTGTTGGTCCAGCACTAACGCATCTCTGAATAGAGGCTGGAATAAGTGGTAGTTATTTAACTTTGATCGATAGTGAAAGGGCATGGGGGGTATAGCTCAGGAGATAGGATGGTCGTCTAGTAATCGGAAGGTCGGTGGTTAGATCCCCAGCCATACGGAACGTGTGTCAAAGAGTCTTTGAGCAAGGCACTGAGTCTCTCTAACTGCTCAACCCCTGAGATGGAACGGGGACATATCCAGGGTGTATCCTCCTCACCTTTCACCTAATGAGCGATGGGATGGCTTTCCTATGGCCGGATGGATGGATGCTTGTGACACTTTAATTTTGTTGAGGTCCTCGTAAAGTTGTCATAATCTTCATAATCATAAGTAGCTCCTCTATCTATCAAAGCTACCAATATCAATACAGGTAATTCGCAGCGGAGACTGGAAATCCAGCCGTACATGTGGCATGAGTGATGGGAGATTCCACTGATTTTGACGATGAGTCAAGGAAGTACTTCTGAACAACATCCGGGTTGCTCTCGAAACAAATCGGCGGTCTGGCGGCAAGTCAATGTTTCTTCCTCGAACGTAGACGTACTGAATACCTTTCAGCCACATTGGCGTTCCTGTTGATTCGTTTTATTGACAGGGAAACGACGAACGTTATACTACCCGTAAAACCTCTAAAACAACTTCTAAAGTTGATTTAGTTGACGGGAGGGTAAATCAACCGACTTCGGGAGCTAGCCGCCGTTTTGTATTTGCGTCATGTTAGCGAAGTCCGTCGTGATTGGACCAGTGAGCATCTTAGCTAAATTAGCCGCTACCGTTCGAGTTTTCTTTTATAGTTGGCCTTAAGTGAAACCAGTTTCCAAATGTTTCTCCTTGCAAGATTAAGGAAAATTTTGCTGTAACATCTCCATGTCGACTACACTACAATAGACTGAAGTGACTTAATCTACAACTTCACTCAGGTTCAGTTTGTTTATTTGTCGAATAATTCAGATATGAATGTGACCGCTGGATTCTGGTGATGTACACATTCAACCACCGCCTCAGGTTGTAATCGGCACAAGGGGGACGTTTTATAAGACTTTCACAGTGTGATGGTTTTATTTTTGTTCATCCATGCATTATATCCATTACAAACCCCATCTCTTTGTGCCCTTTTGTTATTTGGCTGTTCAATTGAATGGTACGACTAGGTGGGGTCAGACATTGGGGTACTCACTCGCAAATTAAGCTACAATGTCGATATGTTATCCGTTTTCTGGCCGTGAACCCACGTTTTGTGTTAAAATTAGGTACATTGTCCATTTGAAAGATGTCGAAGTCAGCTTCGATACAGACGAGGCATGGTAAACATCTGTGGTACGCCCTGCTGGGTCTTGGATTTCAACCAGACACCGCCGCGTCAGTGTTGACAGGAAAAGTCATGGTCAAACACATCAATCTGGGAATGTGAGTAGGGTTTTTAAAGTTAAGTAAGTTTTATTGCATTAATTGACTAGTTCACTTAACGCTCAATTTTTTTCACTTTTGCTGTAACCTCATGATGTACTCGCATGGTTGTTTTGGAAGCATCCCACCAATGACCTGAGGTTCTACTTAGAACAGTGAATGATGAAAGTAATGCAACTTGAAATGAAAACTCGTTTCACAATGGATGATTTTTTTCTTATCAACAGAAATATGTTTGATAAACCAAACCAGGATGCTTTCTACATTGTCATCCATTTCTTGTTGAAGAAACTCAATCCCACACGCTTCAATGAGCAATACAGGTAAATGAAAATGTACAGTTTTACCACCTTCAATCCATTGACCAGATTTAATTTTAATGTCTTGAATGAAATGTCTGTCTTTTTGTTAGACACTGCTGGCCTGTGCTGGACCACAAAGCAGATACTGAGTTTCGGAAAGTCACTTGTTCTTGGCTGCGAGAAATAATGGTAAGAATTGGTTCCATCCAGTGTGCAATAGAATTGTGACTTGTCCAGGGTGTTGCCTTACCTTTCTCCCATTGAGCACAGGGATAGGCTGCATTATGACTCCACAACCCGAGTTCAGATAAGTGGTTGACAATGGCTGGATGGTCACATCCAAGTTTTTGACTGAATGACTGTTTTATGCTGCCTGCCCAAATGGTAAATGGACTTGTGCTTGTACGGCGTTTTTCTAGTCTAACAATGCTATCAGCTGAACCAATACAACAAGGTCCTTCAAATGATAAAATCTGAATTGTGCTAATGTCTGCTCTTTTGTCACAGTGTAAAGTGGAAAACTTAATTATCAAAAAAAATTCTGGGATCATAATGGAAACTGTTACTGTATAAATTGTGGGAGAGTCAATGCTTAGTTATGACAATTGCAATTCGTGGATTTAGTGTGAATTTTCAGTTAAATTTTAAGGCAGCAATAATCCTATGAGTATTCCTTATTTTTTTCTGAAGTTGAGTATTCAAACAGAAGAGACAGAAATATCATTTACATTGAGGTGTACCTACATGTTAAACTACCAAATGTTGTTTAATCTGATTAAATCTGATGAGTGAAATAAATAATTTTGTCCCTTATTGTGATTGTGCATTCAGGAGAGACATGATGGTGGAAGATGCAAAGTGTTAGCATCTTTGTTCCTTGCACCTGGAGGCCCCAAGTTTCTCCACCTGATGGTTGATTTGGTCAATCATGTGATGCTGCAAGAGATTAAGTCATTCCCCACTGGTATGAATTGACTGAAGATCTTAACATAAACAATTTTTTCTCACTTTAATGCTAATGGCCTGCAGTCATAATCTATGACTCAGTTTAGAAATCTAGTACTGTAATTTATTTACTCTAAACATTTTTCTTTGGAAGTCCTTTAAGGCAAAATTAAAGCTTTAAATGTCTTCTATATAATAGTATGCCTCTCCTGAATCATATGATGACTAGTAAAATCAGCAGAAATTGCATAATATTAGTGATTGTAAGCACCCACATTCCTGAGATTGTTGCATTCTAACACAAAATAGTCTGGCCATTCAGATGTAACTATTTTGTGCATATGCATAAAAGTATGTTGAGGTTATTTGAAAATGTCTGTTGATGAATGTGTACACAGTCCACTACTGATCTACCTGATGTGTTGTCATTTCACATCCTTGTGCCTGAACATTGGGATTCAAGTACAACTACACACAACCTCATTTCAGAACATCAAATAGTAGTGTGGATGCTTTGCCCATCAGTCTGTCAGTTTGCAATGAACTGACTGGATTGTTCTCTGCTATATGTGCTTGTTGATAGGTCCAAAATTAACACCCACCAAGTGCCAAGTGGCTTGACAATAGAACTGTCTGATGTGCATGAGTATGATATTTGGTTACTATTATTGTCAGATGGCAGTTGGGTTCCAGAGGCTGCTGCCACACCGGCCTCCTCCCTGGATATGGCGTTGAAGAGAATTAAACTAGTCAAGGCCAGATTTTTGAAACAAGCTGTGGAGCAGGACCACTTCCTCCAAGAGTACCAAAAACGAGCCCAGTAAGTCCTGGCAGCTACATAGTTTTGTGTTGTTGAAATTTTATTGACATGGATAATTTCAATTATTCCATATTTGTCTACTAGTGGTGAAGAGAAGGGATAGCTTTACTTTTCTTATTCACGGATCTCTCTTGAACTGCAGAGTATTACCCTACATACACAACCTATCCTACACAGATGTCAGTATCTGCAATCCGAACTGGTTAAATGGGCAGATAAGTAATGGTACTGCCCATCAACCCGTTATCATTATTGTTCATATTGAGTTGGTCACATTTTTAAAATGGTAGGAATTAAGTTTAATATTTTGCGGAATAATTGATGAGAGTAAAGTGTGAATTTTTCAGCCTGTTGTGTTTAAGTTGAAGGACTCTAAATTGCCCATTAAAGGGCAGAACTTGCTATTCTCTGTTTAATACATGCAAGTAGTCAGAAGAGATAATGTTGGCAAGTCTGAGCATGTACATGAGAGGGCAACAATTGTGAGAAATGTTTTTTTTTTAATGGTTTTGAATCATTGTAGTCACTGATGGGTCCACCGGCTTGCAAGATTAGCCACACACACACACACACACACACACGGCTAAAGCATAATGCCCTCCAGACTATCACCTGGTGGAGATGGTGTCTGATCAAATGTAACTTAAGACAGTAAACCATTGTGACTAGCAGAGGTGTGTATGTGGTCTACTCAGGATTAATATGAACCCTTTGCGCAAGCCTAAAGTTCTAAAGTATGAGCCTAATTTGAGTACTTTTTACAGTTTGACTGTGTTGCACATTATGGTCTATTTACATTTAATTGATGCTGAACAATTTCCGAGTTTAGTTGTCTTTTATGTTATTCTTATCCAGGGATCTGGTGACATGTGTGAGAAGTATGCGGGCTGAAGGTGCCAAGATGGATCACCTCAAGTATGGACGATGCTTTGAAAGATTCAAGTGTTTATTTTTTTCTCATATGCTTCATTATGTTTTTGGAATATTGTATGATTTTCTCCATCTACCTTTGTTGTCTCAGGGGGTTTGATGTTGATGCTCCACAAGAAGGAGCTTCTTTAGCTGAAAAGCTTCACAGGGTATGTTACTTCTGTCCATTAATTAATTTTAAAGATCTTCCTACAAAAATGAAAAAATGTCATCTTATACACTCTGTCTTGGATAAATGTAATATATTATGGCTCACCAAATCAGTTATTTTGTCACTTGTCAAACAGGTTTGCAATGAATCCCTGCTCATTCCTTGTCAAGGAGCTGACAAGACACTTACTTTTTTTAGGTGCGGTCCCTGTGGTCAGACATTGATGAAACATTGTCTGCAGTCAAAGAGGACCGTCAAGTGATGGAGTGTGTCATGAAGGGGGATACAGATCAGCCCATCCTGGATGGGACGGACATGGTGCTCAAAATCCCCCGTCCTCTCCTGGAGAGAATTAAGGAGCTCCCACAGCATGTGAGAGAAAATGGGGTTTGAGCTAAATTGTTGTTTGGGGGTTATTATGTTAATACAGCTTCTTAGTGTGCATATGACCTGTTCATGGTCAGGCATGCAATTATATGGTTACCATTAACTTTTAATTTTGGTTTGTGAGTTTCATCATGAAATTATAACAGAGCATGAATCTGCTTTTAGTCAAATTGATACTATTTCCTGAAACTAGTATGGAAGTAGACAAACTTGCTTTTCGATTTGATGCCTACATAATCTACATTCCAGTTTAGCCACAACATCCAAAATAACTTAAACCTATCAGCCTTTTAATGGTCAAGTATGGATATTAACATCACCTGAACTAATTTGTTGAATTGTAATGAAACAACAAAATGTTCATGATCAAGTGTAAACATTTACCTTATTTGTGTGTATGTTTTCCAGTTGAGTACATGGAATGTGTATGAGGCAGGCAAGCTGAATCTGCTGTCTGTGCTGGAGCTGATGAACCATGCTCTACAGCTCTTAAAGGAGGAGCAGACTCGGGTTAGCACCAATAACCCCCGGTCCCAGCTTGATCCCCAGCAGCTGCAGGAGAAATGCCAGCAGATGAACAATGCACTGACAGGTTTACGTCATATGAGGTAGTTATTCCATATTTTACTCAACTCAACTCAGAAGTGTTATTGTGCTTTTGTGTTATTTGGTACCTGATTTTGAAATATAAATTGCAAAATCCAGCCTACTTTATTTTATGCTTTTCCAATGATTAAGGGCAGTGTATAGTCCATTTTCACTTTCTGGCTTGGAACAATGCTGTGCTTATTAGCAATCTGCTAACATGTTTCAAAATATTTGTCAGTTGTGTCAAAGAACATTAGCTAATATACCTATACACTGATTTTGTCCCCTGCTAACAACCCATATCACTCCTTGTGTGTGGTTGAAAATCAGACGCTTTCACAGAAGAAAAAGGATAGAGCATTGCTATATACCCTTAATAAAATACTAATTCTGAACTAGAGAGGAGGTGTGATTTAAGGGAAAAGGGGGGTTTGAGATCCCTCACAATTGGAATGATGCCATTACACTCTATTTCCAGACAGAGGGTCTCCATGGAGGAAATCCCAGAGGTCAAAAGTAGCATAAAGAAACTTGAGTCAGAATGGGACAGGAAGTGGAAGAAAGTTCTCCAGGAAGTTCCACTGGTCTCCTTTCTGAATGAAGATCCTGTGAGTCAAGTTTAATGCAGAATTTACTTGAGCCATGCCACAGCACACTGATGAAAGCAAATTGATATTTAATATCATATTTAGTCTGAAATGGACTGGTTCTTCTCCCTCCTGTTGTGAGTAAAGATGTAGTAACGTAGCCTAACTTTATTTGTGCTTTCCATTTAATGAAAGGAAAGTGACTTCTAACTTTCCATTTATATCCTCAAGGCTCTTGGTTTTCTCTCGCCTATGGCTCCACTTTGTTTTGAGCCAGGAGCTGAAGCTGCTTATCGATCCAGTGTGTTCTCTCAGTACCCTGCCAAGCTTTTTGGTAAGTAGAAATGAATTGCCCTTAGACAAGTTAAGATAAAACTGAAATGATTTGTAACACTAACTATTCTCTTCACCAGAGAGCCCTGCAGAGACTAAGTCACATCAAGGTGTTGCCACAGTTTGTTCAGCGTTAGAAAGGTAATTTGTTTTTTTTCCCCTTTTTTAACAACAAATATTACCTGATATGCTCACCTAGGTAAAGCATTCATAAATTTCTTAACCAGTGTATCACTGGAAGTCCTGTTTGGGAGGCTGATACCTGGGCAGGCCTGAGTAATGTCCTGCCTGTCACTAGCCTTCCCTATAGTATCCATGCTCTCTGATGACCGTGGCGAATTGAGAGAAATCGCCACGGACAGATACGGGGCAGACATTTGATTTTTCTCCAGATGACCCATGGGATTTGAAGTCATGAGGCTACATATCATGAATTAATTTTTCAATTTCCTCAATAGCAAAAAATGTAGCAAAAAAATACTTAAAGCACCTAGTGGTGTTCTTGATGCTAATGGCTCTGTGCTACTGTTTTCCCTATGTAGCATATGTACTCCTAAATGAAAAAAAATCACTTACACGTTCCTTTTTCCCCCTGTTTTTAGGAATAGCTTTTGCCTTTCTCCAGTTGAGATGCCAGGCACTCCCGTTGCTGCCATGGAATCACTTCAAGTAAATACTTCAC
This sequence comes from Regalecus glesne, assembly GCA_900302585.1. Lineage (NCBI taxonomy): Eukaryota > Metazoa > Chordata > Actinopteri > Lampriformes > Regalecidae > Regalecus > Regalecus glesne. The sequence goes on from OMLC01039925.1 coordinate 33,766, forward strand.
TCCATGAGCTTTTTGAAATGCCAGCATCACTTGCTGTCACAGCAACAGCACCTCCAAAACCTCGCCAGGTTTGTATTTAGTCAGTGTTGCATTTCCTTCATCTTTGTCTGCTATCTTTTTTGCTACTTCTTACCATTAAGACTTTATTTCTACATGCTATTGACAATTACTTTAAATATATTAAATGACCTACATTTTTGCTCACAGTCAATATGAGTTAACCTTACATGGATTATTGCTGACACTAGAACTTTTCTACAACTCTCCAAAACTCCACAAGTAACCAAACTTCTGCCTCTCTTTAGGCTTGTTTGAAGAAGGTGAATTTTGCTCATCCTAAGATGGAGGCTGTGAAAAATACTTCTAAGATATTGGAGTTGGAATATGAGAATTTAGCAAACCAGGTAAAGCAAGTAATCTCAGAAGAGTCTTAGACTGGGAGTTCTTTGTATTTATATTCTATTTATATTAACAGTGGTTTTCTGTGGACTTAAATAGTTTGCAGATGCTGTGACTTCAGCCAGTTCCCTGGATTATAGTGACAAATGTTCAGAACTGGAGGATCTCCTCAGCACCCTAAGCGGAGACCCATTTTCCACAAGGAAGCAATTACCACGAACCCCTGAAAGCCTAAGTGAGTTACTAGGATTGAAATTGTCCTTGTATATTTATTTGTGACTTTGAAATAGATCAAATATTCTTGAGTTTACATGACAATATGACAAGCTTCTAAAACATTAGGATAAAGGTACGGTCACACGTGTATGAATTTAACATAGGTGAATAATTGCCTCCTGTTTGCTTCTATTCTGTATAAGCAAAGGGGGAAATAAAACTTTTACTTCTGATGGTGAAGGAAATTCATATCTTTGCTTCATTTGGAATTTCACTTTGACAGGTTAATCTGCCTTAACCTTAACTAATAGCAAAGAAGTGTTTGTTTGACCCCAATTGGTGTCATCTCCTGGACCGACCACATTCAGCACAAGATACGAATTTCGCCTCGGCAAGTGATAGTCATTCGCACATGTGTGACCGTAGTCTCAAGAGTGTGATCAACTTTCTAAAGTAGTATTAATAACAGCTCATATTTTGGGCATATTTGGTTATTCTCTGCAGCTGCTTGGATCAAGCATTTTTTTTAAAGTATGAATAAAGAGGATGGAATGGTTCAGTTTTCAGGGAACGGTAACTGTCTTTGTTTTCTCCACCAGTTAAGGATGTGAAGAGCTACTGGCGAATGGCAGTTGAGGAAGATGTTGCACAGAAAGGCAGACAGTCAGTCAAGTGTGATGACAACAGCATCTTGGAGTGTCTCCCTCCCCATGACAAAGTGCGGGAAGACTTATTGAGCCTTGACTCCTCCTCTCAGTCTGACCCCTGTGTTCCTGCTACCACACAAGCCCCTGGTAGGCACCCTGTCTATCATCAGGAGCTCTCTTCCTTGTCCAGTCTGTCCTGGGATTCCTCCAACATGGAGGCCCTTCATAGCCTGAGTGGCATGGGCAGCAGCACTGTGCACTTTAGCCTGGACAAAGAAACCCTTCCCTTCATGCCAGCCAGTGACAGCCTGCTGAGCTTAATTGACAAAACTGCAGACATTTCCAGCAGCTCAGAGGAGGAAGCACTTCTGCTTCCTGACATCCCCTCCCTGAAAATGGAGGCCAGGCGAACACCCTTGGCTACTCGACAGCATTTAGAGCTGAACCAGAAGGCGTGCAGCGAAGTTTCTGACATTATGAAAAGCCCAGAAAACCTTCTTTCTCGTCAGGAGGTTGCTGGTTCAGGTAGAGACTGGTTTACGCCGGCTACAAAGAAGGCTGGAATGGCTGAGGCAACTACCGATAATGTCTTCTCACTAGATCTGGACACATTGCAGACTCCCTCACCTCCAAACACAGAGTATGCTCTCCCCAAATTGATCACATTCTCGCCTATAGATGACCTGTAGTATTTAAATCGCTTTTGATCATTTCCACTGTTTTGAATTAACAATGTGCCTATCCCGTCTTTCATTTTAATAAAGCTGCTGCAAATATTTGTATATAACTCTCCCATGGCTGTAAAACCACCATCTTTTGTTCAGAATCAAGTTTAATGGCCATGTGGGTTTGCACACACGAAATTTCGACTGATCTCATGGCTTTCATAGTGTACTTAACATAGAACGATACAACAATCTTTAGATATATATGCAGGGATTGCCTATACAGGTGAAACAAGAGGAGATAAAGCACAGTGGTCAAGAGAATATTCAATGTTGAATTATTAACATTTAATGGAACAGCTAGCTGTGATTTTTAATTTTTTGTGGCTCTGCCAACTTTTTAACTTTAAAAACTTACAACACTTATTTATGGGCCTCTGACCATGACATGACCCGGACTGTCAGAAAGCCAACACAGTAGCATTTGCCAGTGTTTATGAATGACAAGGTCTCTCGTTGAAAAATGAAATATGGAACTCAACTTCAAAGGTCTGAGAAATATGGTAGTTTGGGGAGCTGTGCAAGGCCAAAAAAAACCTTTACCCAACTGATTGTGGAATCTGAAGGAAATGGCATGTGGTATGCTTTAACAGGGACTGTAAACTGTTTTTAAAGTCTGTAGGCTTCCAGTTATGTTAACTATGAAAGGTCATTTCCACTATCCAAGAGCTTCAATGGAGATGTGACCACAGGAAAATGTGCAGTTGTCTAGGATTTTTGATCGATCCCAAGTTCTTGTAATTTGTTAGAGAATATTTGCGTCTGTGAGAAACTGCAGGTTCACACTGTAGTCACCTGCCAACAAACCTACATCTCAAATGTCATTGATTGAATGAAGATGGGGTTAAAATCTCACCACAAGGACAACAGATTTCTATTGTCTGAATCTGCTTTGATGTGGTTTTGCCTTGTTTAAGTTGGCTGCAGTGGCATACATCACATTTGGACAGGAAAAAAAGAAAGGAGCCTTTCACAACCCATTGTAATGACCAGGAATATTGACCCATGAGCTCTGTGAAAAGTGGACAATTTCTGTTTGGTTATCTGAAAAAGAAGTCCCTTGGTGACTTGGAAGTTTATTTTCTCACTTCGGTCACAAAAGCCACTTAACTATAGACTTGATGTTGATAGTGCTGGGGTCAGGGGTTGGGATCCTGCTGACTAACATTTGCCTGTGTCAGGAGGTTTTCATCTATACTCCATGTCTGGGGTTATCCTCGGACACAATTTGCTTTTGAGAACTATCTATGGGACATTCAGTAAAATAGTGTGCACTATTAAGACCTTGGACTTGTTTGTGTGGAATATATGCATTGTTTAGGAGGGTTGAGTGTCTTAATTTGTCTGGATGTAGCTTCTGATTGTGAAAAAGCTTGTTTTATATTTTTTATGCACAATTCTAGTATAGATTATGTCTGTTGGTGCCTAAAAGACAGCACAGAGAAGCTTAGTCGTGGACTAGCTACAATGTGAATGCTTTCCTCAATCTCTCCCTCAAATATCCAGTTTATATTGAATACATCTAGTTTGACTACAGGGAAGTGGTCCATGTGTTTATTGAGTAAACTCAGTGGGCAGAGGCCAGACTGGTTCTGTGTGTGTGTGTGTGTGTGTGTGTGTGTCTTTGTGCGCGTGCGCCCATTGTAAACACAATTTGCATTGGATAAGTGACTAAGGAAAAAAAGGAATGTTTCCATGTAAGACTTGAAGGAAGACCGGAACCCAGTCGACCAGCATTGATAGAAAAACTTGTGTTCTGACATGAAGCAGTTGCAGTAGCAGATGCAATACTGTAAATTGTTGAAGTACTATGTGGATACATATCCGAGTAGCATTAGTACACAGTAGTAGTACATCTGCTTAGTGGTAATCATCCTAGTTGTACAATTGCAAAATAGTAACGTCATAGCCAACCGTGTCCCTCATGCCAGGGACATTTATTATAAGTGAGTTAGAGATCATCAATAGACATTGAACAGGGAAATAAAAGTGCAAACTAGATTAACATTGCTACGTATCAGTATAAGGTGTAAATGGCCATACGAGCATAAAGTGTCAAGTTTATGAGAGTCATAAAAAAAGGTGAATTGGTTCAACTGGAGAAGTTAATTCAGAAAGGTTTCGTAACTTAAACAGGTGATATCTTCAGACTGACTAAATAT